>APFE030361419.1:19537-74732 GCA_000404065.3 Pinus taeda
CAACAGAAGCTTGTAAAGAGATGTTGTGGATGCAGCAATTCCTAGGAGAGATAGGAATAAAGTAGGACAAGTATGTGTAATATTGTGATAGTTAGAGTGCCATTCACTTCGCAAAAAACCTAGAATTTCATTCAAAAACCAAGCACATTGACTTAAGGTACCATTGGATTCGGCATGTGTTGGAGGAAGAACAATTATCCTTGGAAAAGATCCATATAGATAGGAACCCTGTTGATATGCTCACTAAGATTCTACCATGAAATAAACATGAGTTATGTAGAGGCATGGTAGGACTCGGTGTGACTTGATGACTCTTATTTGGCTTCAAGTGGGAGAATGTTAAGTGTGAAGCCAAATTCACGCAGTATTCTAGATCCTTCTAGATTAGATTTTTCTAGATCTCCAGGATTCTATATCCTCCTACACTGCCAGTGGTTTCTAGATCATTCCAGATCTCCATCTGAATCACACACGGGATTCTAGATCCTTCTTCTGCCTCTATAAATTTGTAATTTCTCTAGCCAAGGAAAGCAAGCCAAGGTCTAGGCCTGTTATGTAATGCAAAGTGATTTCTGTTCTCCAGTGATTGTTTTATCTGTTCTGCTATTTATGACTGGGTAATCTTGTTGTTTCTCCATTTGTCTGTCTCTGAAATTACTGTTTGATATTGCAGTCTAAGTCTCTGAATATAAATTTGTTGTGTGTTTTATATGCTCTAGTCTAACAAGAAGCATCCTTCAAACCTGAGATCTCTACTCTTGGAGGTTCGGTTTTATTACAGGGTGCTTGCACATCTCCTTGACTTTCATTACCTTTGGTCTTGTTGTCTTTTACCCAACTTCGGACATCCGGGAAAAGAATTCAAGACAATCATTATATATCTCAAAATTCAGAGTTCTGGATGGTAGTGTCTTATGTGGTTTAGGGTTAAAGTTCTTTAAACTTTCAGGATTAGAGATTTGCTTGAAACAACAAAAAAACTTATATTACAGACCTCAAACAAAGATATGCTTTAAGGCATGTGTGACTTTACATTTGAATATCTCCGTCTACAAATATCATATTTCTCATTTGCAATAGAAGTAAAAATAATAAGTATTTCTATGGTCATGTGTTGTTGAATCTTGGCATCTTATGATAGCTAGGGCATAACTCAGAATTGAGGTCACGGAGCTCAAAAAGTATGGCAAGAGCTTGTCATTTGATTGTATGGAATGTATTATCATCAAATAAATAAATAAAAATATATTCATTGTGGTTTGCGGAATGCAATTGTCTTTTATCTAAATGTCATTTTTTTCTAGATAATATAAAGGGGAGTCGTCTATGGAGGTGTAGGAATGCTCGGACAGCGTAAAGTCGCTAGAATCCTGGCAAATTTTTTTTTGGTTGGACAGTTAAAAATCGCTGGAATCTTGGCAAAAAAATTTCAAAAAATCTTGTAAATGCAGTGTTTAAATTATGTTTTTGATAATGGAAATAAATTTAACACCCTCAAAAACATCCAAAACACTTAAAATTATGAACTTTGACAGTTTTTACTTGGATTTACAAAAATCCCAACCTATTTTTTCAAAATATAACCCAAATTTTCATATAAAGGGAAAAAAACATAATTTTTAAAGTAATGTTATATGCGTCATGTTTTTTTATATACCTCAAAAATACCTTTTTTAACTTACATCGTGGGTATAAGTTACTCTTAGACCAACAAACATTAAAAATCATTCTTGAAGACATGCAAACCTGTCACCCAACCGATCGGCGCAGAAGCTGGCTTGCCGCGTCAACTGTATCACTACTTCCTTTTTGAAGCGGAGTTTCGAAGATCCTCGGATAATAGTCCTACAAAGTTCAACACCTGGCAGCTCTTCTAAGTCACAGCATTCAACAATCCATAGCCTCTTAAGTTTTGGCAGACCAGAAAGCCCTTCTATTTTCTCCAACTTTTTGCAATAGGAGACGTCCAGATATTGAAGATTGGGGCAGACCCCTTCACCAAACGATATCTTTGATATTTCTGTACCCAACACAGAGAAGCGTCGGAGCCGAGGCATGAACTCCTTAAAGGAAGAGTCCACTGATGTTTCTATCTGTACTTCAACCCTTTTAAATACCAGTTCGGTTAACGGACAGTCCGTTACAGAAAAATCAGTCAACTCAGTCAACAGTTCAAGGGAATCCGGCAAATATTTCAATTTCCGGCAACCACGGATTTCCAATCTCTTCAAGTTCTTTAGCTTACAGAGCGACGGCGGAAGAGAGTGCAGGTCAGGACTTCCGATTTGCAGAACTTCCAAATCGCTTAGATCTCCCAATGCAACTGGCAATTCTTTTATGTTTGTGCACATCAAACGTAATTCTCCCAGGGACCTTTGATGTGCCACTTGCGGAGGCAATACTTCAATTTTCTCACACCTGAAAAGATTTAGGTGTTGAAGCGTGCGGATGTTTCCCAGTGTTTCGCTTGAAATGGTTAAATTGCCGCACCTGCTCAGATCAAGATATTTAAGTCTAATTAATTTCCCGAAGGAATTTGGAAGCCGCTCCAAATTTTCTGCTTGGGACAAATCGAGGTCTTCCAGATTTGTTAAATCCCCGAAGGAATCTGGCAGTGACTTCAGTTTTGAGCACAACCCTAACTTCAAGATCTTTAAAGAACGCAGAAGACAAAATTCTTCCGGCAAAATTTTCAAATTAACTTGCATTGAAAAAATAAAAATCTGTTCGAGATGCTTTAGCTGGCCTATGGACTTTGGAATGTTTGAGAGGGGAGCATAAATCCGTAACTCCCTGAGCTGCAAAGGCGCCTGCAAAATGTTCCAACGATAAGAATCTCAATAATAAAATTTAAAATGCCAATCACACAAAATTTAACCCCAAAATCCTATTTACCTGCGATTGCCCTTGCCACAACGTTTGCAGTAACCTGCCGCCCACCTCCAAATAGGTTAAATTTTGCATTGGAATCCAGGTAGGCAGCGAAGAGTAGGGACACTTGTACCAGCGAATACATATTACATTTGGTGACTGCACTCTCGTCAAAATGCGTTCCATGTCACCGTCTTCAAGGTCAAGGAGGCCGACACCAAGAAAACGATGACGTGTATGGAGCAGTCTAGTCAGAAGCTCCATCATACTCCTTTTGAACCATGACATTTTTGACACTTCTGACATTTTCGAGACAAAGCAATCCTCATCCAGAGGCAAAGCATTAAAAGGATTAACACCATAAGAAGGATGATCACTAGGACGAAGCTTCGTAGTAGGTGCCACCATAATTCCGCGCACTGATGTTGTTACCGGTTCGTTCTTCAAAAGCAAAACAATTAAAAAATTATTATACATCGATATCTCTCAATAATTTAAGATGATCTGCAGGGTCGAAGACTTACATGTGATTGCTGTAACAAATCTTCAATGCTCTGTGATGAACAGAAAACACGCCGAGGCAATTTCAAATTTGGATCCTTTGCAATATCTCTTCCCATATCTCTGAGATGATCATGCATATGTAGATTATTTTTCCAGTCCAACTCTACAAGGCACTTATTGTGCAGATTTTGAAACCCCAGAGAACCTTTCCAACCTGATCCGTTCCATAACCTTAAAGCCATATCCCTGTTTTCTCCTATGAAAAAACAGGCAATATCTAAGAATATCTGTTTTTCCTCTTCATTCAATGTATCATAAGTGAATTTTAGTCTTCCTTGTATCTCAGAAGGAAGTATTTGCTGAATACTGTCTAGTCGGTTTTGCCACTCAGATTGATCATCTTTTCCATAAAGAAGTGCCCCGAAGACTTTCAAAGATAAAGGCAAACCATCACAGGCTTTTATGAACTGATCTACAATAGATTCAAATCCTGGCAGTGGATACGGCTGGCTGAAGGCATGGGAACAGAAGAGCTGTCGCGAATGGTGTGCCTCAAGGCCATTCAACTTGTAAATTGATTTCTCTTCCACACCTGAACTTTTAAGAACAGCTTTATCTCGAGTTGTAATTAATATGAAGCTATCAGAACTGAGAACTGTCTGAATGGGCAAAAATGCATCCAATTGATTCACATTATCTACATCATCTAAAACCACCAAAACCTGAGAAGATGAAAGATGTTTCTTCAATATCTCTATACCTTCATCAATGTTGTCTATTGCCTTATTTAATCCACTCAAACTCTTGAGAAGTTTGCTCTGCAGTGAATCTAAAGAGCCTTTATTTGCCTTATCTCTCACATCAAATAAAAAACAGGAGCTACGATAAAATGAATTCTTCCTATTGAAGAGCTCTTTTGCGAGCGTTGTCTTCCCTACGCCACCTAAGCCCACAATCCCCACTATGTGAGGTTTCCGGCTATGCTGTTGTTGCTGCAAAAGAACAGTGTTTTCAAAATCTCTCACCTTCTCATCCAGCCCTGTTGGATATTTGGCTACGTTAAGCCCTAGTCGTTTGACCCTTTTCAATACACATTCCACAACCTTCTCTAGAAGCTCCCCTTCGTCGCTGGTGATTCATAAGAAAACAAATAGACGTGGTGAGAGATAAATAAACTTCTATGCTTATCGATCCAACAAAAAGTAATACCATACAGAGAGGGATATAGAGCTGATGAGAAATAAATAAACTTCTATGTTTTATCAATCCAACAAAAAGTATAATACCATACTGAGAGGGAGGATTGGAGTTCTCACCCATTACAGGCCTCAAGTTCGAAACCGCTTATACCCGCAACATGAGAGAGGGCATTTCTCCACTGCTGAAGAGTGGCAGGGTCATATCTCTGTTCCTGCTCATGTTTGTGCAGGGCTTGACCATACAAGCCCTTTTGGCTCTGGGTCCACCTGAGTTCAGAGGGTTTAACATTATAAAAGACCGGAATAATTGCAGCGCCCGTCTCTAACATGAGGAGGAGTTCTTCCAGACACCAATGTGATTCTGCATATCCTGGGTAAAAAAGCGCAACATGGACGGAAGCTGATTTAATAGCAGCTTTTATTTGAGAATCAAAGGAATTACCCTCGTCCAATTCTTTATGGTCCAAAGAAATCGGCGATAAAGATGGCTGGCAAAGTTTTTCTTTGTGTCAGTACCACGGTGATTTATAAATATATCATACCCGTGATTGCTGTTGGGATTTACAGCATTGGAGTTGGAGGTGGAGGCAGAGGAAGTGTCCATGTTAAATTTGGACGATGATAATCAGGAAAAGAAGGCGAACCTTTAAATTCTATTACAGTTAGTTTTAGAGTATAGAACTAGAAATGGGATTGGACGACAGGAAATGAGGGTTGTGGGTTGCAGAGGCACGGAAGGATAGAAATAGATATAACCGTTAAACCTTTCGCTCCCTGGTTTATGCGCCTTTTATAAACCCAGCGGCAAATAAAATCCAACGCCCTCCTCGGCCTTCCTTCCTCAAACGCGTTTTCACTGTAAACGATATGCAGCTGGAAACTCAATCGAAATGGACGAGAAGATGAACACCGCCGAAGGGATGGACTACAAGCCAAGCACAAGACGCTTTGGGCCCTCCGTAAATAGTGAACTTCGCCCATTTTCAAACTTGCTTCGCTTTCCAACTGCAAAGAAAAGCTGGAATTTTAATTTAGTGTAAAGAGTACAGTTGCCCGTCCACTTCAATTGTTATTGAGTTTGTTTTTCGCTTTGGGATGACCCTTACTAAGATCTTCAAAATTAATTTTGTGTTTATGACCGTCTCGTTAATCAAATTAAGTTGAAAATGCTTTTGATATTGCCTCTTTAATTTAACTAATGCATGTAATATTGGTTCATTAATTTTACAGCTTAAGCTGATGTCGACAAAAATGGTGTAACGTCTGGTTCATAAGGTTGGTACTCAGATTTATCTTATTTATGAAAAATGGAGTCATTCAGAAAGTATGTCTCATTCAGAGAACTTGAGGAAGATTCTCCTCTAGAAGAAAATCCTCTTAAAGAAATGTTTGAAAATAACTCTAGCAAGACTTTGAATTCTGCCGAACTCACTTATGAGGAATCTCAGCGTTCTGCTAGATGGGCTCTACCAGATATTACACCTTCCGAAGTCTATAGTGACTTAGCCCCTTTTCACCTAATTGTTGCCTCTAGAATTACTATTAAAGAGTCTGTAAGTCAAGTCCAGGAGAACTCTGATAGTATTCAAACTATCCCTCTGTTAAATCCTCAAGCTTTACAGGCAGAAGCAAAAAGATTAAAAACAAATTATCTGCATCTTGGTTGCATACGAGTTGGCATTAATCCTCTAGTCCATAAAGGGTTAAAAACATTTGTGCTTGCTACTGTTAGAGATCTAACGCACAATAGATATACAGATTCTGTAATTGGTGGGATTGTAGCCCCTTTGTCTGAAGGCCCCGTATATTTTGATTGTTATCCAAACTTTTCTGTTTATACATTCGATGAGACCATCAAAGATATCCTACAACTGCAAATCCATACTACTGGATTTGACATGAAAAAGAAAAGGAACAATATAGCCATCCAGACTAAAGCCTGTTTTAGACATACCAACACTCTATGGCCAGCAATCCGTCATACTCCCAATCGGGATTCCAAGTCAAGTGTGGTAGTCAAAACTGACCCAAAGAACCAAAAAGTTGAACATCAGTTGATAAAATGGGAAAATTTGGAATTCCCTGAACATTGGGTTGTGAATCATTCCAGGCCACAAATCCCCAGAAATATTACATCTGCCAACATCACTGAAAATGCTTCTAATGCTGTCATATCCTTTCCCCGTAGATCAACCATTGATCGAAGAGGAATAGATGCTGCTTGTAAAATATCCAAATACTACAGAGATCCTTCCACTGTTGATACCGCTTGTTCATCATCATCATTTTCTTCTTGCCATCATCCACAGCTTTTTGAATTAGCTCAGCTTGTTAATTTTTCTTCTTTAGAAGTAAAATGCCCTGATTGTACAAATGTCATAAACCTTCTCAGTTTAGCCGAACAAGATATTCATCTACATCATAATCCTCGCACTGACATTGCTCCTCCGTCCACTTCCATCAGTTCATGCCCAAATCCCAAATGTTCTGATATACCTTTTCCACGAGCCTGAGTTTGATACTGATCATGTTCTTATGATCCATTCAATAGAAGAGGAAGATCCCAGGCTTACTCAAATGATCTGTTTAATGAGGCCAGCAAAGCCTAGGTATGGATTGGGAAAACTTGAACAGTCAGAACTGATTCCAGAGTGCAGATTCAAACAGGTCCCTTCTGACTGTAAGAAACCTGCCGCCATGGAGATGCATAAGTTTTTTGCACTTATGGATGGATCCCCAAAATCACAAATTAGTGCAAAATGGATGAAAGAAATGCTGAATTGGGATTTGTATACAAATCCCCAAGCAGATGAATTTGATCAAGGATACACTCCAGATCAAAAAAGAAAGTTGGCTACAGATTGGAAAAACTATATGGAGAACAATAATGAGTGGATATCCTTCTACTCATGGAAAGACAAAATTGCTCCCATAAATGTTTTAACTGGTGCTTCTTCTAGCAGTATTTCTGATAAGCATGGATGGACTGCAATTAATGGGTCTACAGTTGAAACTCCTACTACTTTTCCCCCATATAAAGGGATCATCTTAGGAGAAAAGTCAAATGCAGCCAAAGCCATTCCCTTAGTCCAAAAAGATGATAATGCCTTAGGAATTGATGGTAGGATCCAAAAGGCCAGTGAACAGTTAAATTGGACAAATACTGCATTGAAAGGTCTAGAGACGAATATGGCAAAAGCAGAAGAAGTGAAGAAACAAGTCGATGTTGTACAGTCTTCAGTTAATAGTGTAAATTCTTGTTTGAATAGTATACAGTTTGATTCCAGTATGACTCGTTCTTACACTAGAGAGTCATTAAATAAAATCGAAGAAATAGGAGAGAACTTAGTTGGGCATATTGATACAACTAAGACACTCCTTTCTGGCTTAAATGAAAAATTTGAAAGAATGCAGGTTACAAAAACAGAAAAGCCAGTTCCAAACTCTTTCTTGATAAAGAGAAATATAAGGATTGAACATTCTTTAAAGATGGTAGAGAAGTTCCCTCTATTATTCCCCAAAGAAACCTCTTCAAAGGAAGAAGAATCTGAACAAATAACTATTGCCTCTTTATTTAGAGAGCCAGAAGCAGAAACACAAATCCTTCCAATCTATGAGCCTCTTGAGCATAGATTTACTAAATATTCTGCTCCTGACATTGAAGGAAAGGGAAAAATGCCCGAAGCACATACTTTCTTTCCTGATTCCCACAAAGAGTGGAATATAGATAACATGAGCATTGGCCAAATCCGCCAAATGATTGATATGATGTATACTGAATACAAACTCATGTGTCTCAGGGGAAAAACAGAGGTAGAAGCTTGCAGAACTATCATCCAATGTTTTACAGGCACTCTTCTTAGATGGTGGGAAACTGAATCCTCTCCTAAACTGGTTGAAAATATGGAAGCAGAAGTGCTTAAAGATGAAAAAGGAGATGTCATTCATAACCCAGATGGCACAGTGATAAATAATATGATTGGTGCCCTAACATCTATGATTCCAGAGCATTGGTGTGGTTGTGAAACAGAAATTGCCAATAAACATGAGGTCATTTTGATGAACCTCAAATGTCACAAGATGTTCCAGTATGATGATTTCCACAGGGATTGGATGCAGCGGATCTATGAGGTAAAAGATTCTAAAAATCTGCTCTGGAAGCAGGTATATCTTGCTGCTCCACCCTCTAGGTTTGTCGATTATATCAGAATGCAAGACATTTTTCAGTTACCTTTTGAATCTTACACATGGGGAGAAATTTATTCCCTTATTACAAAGACACTTGTCAGTCTTTGTACTAGCTCAAAGGTAAATAAGTCATTGGAAAAATTGTCCAGGTTACCAGATAGAAAGTCCATCTGCAGCAAGTATGGCCTAACCATAGATGACCCATTGGTCAAAAGGAGAAAGTCTAGGAAAAGGGCCAAAAGAGAATTCAAGGAGACTTTCTACAAAAACAAAAGGGATTACCCAAGAACCAAAAGAAAGTATCCCACAAGGGATAAAAGCCATAAGAGAAAAGGCTATTACAGGTACATCCCCAAAACTCATTATTACAATCCTTCTGATATCCATCTGCACACATCCAAGCAAGAGAAGTGGAACAAACTCACTTGCTAGTTGTGCGGCCAGACGGGGCATACAGCCTCAAGATGCCCCCAAGGAGAAGAATCAAAACTCAACAAAGGGAAAAAGACAGTTGTTTATGCTCAAAAAGATAAACAGATCAAAAAAGAACATTCAAGTCCATTCTTCTGTTTAAGATGTAAATCAAAGAATCATGTTACAGAAAAATGCCCAAATCTTCATATCTCAGTTCAGCAGCATCAACTAGAAGATTCATCTCTTGATTCTTTTAGTAGTACAGAAGAAGAATTTCAAGTTAACATAGGACAATATACTGATTCTGAATCTTCAGAAAGTTCTTGTTCTAACTCAGATGAATGTGCATGCCATATATTTTGTGAAGATGATTCTGAAGTTTTGTACAGCTCCAGTGAAGAAGAAGAAAGACCAAAGGCTCCCAAAGAAAAAGTCCTAATGGCATCTGCTGAAGAAGAAGCAGAAATGAAGATTTTAGCTCATATCAGGACAATGGAGGAAGGAGCAATGAAAGACCGCCTGATAGAAGCATTCACAGATCAGCTTAAATCAAAAGCTTCAAAAGAATCAGGTAAGAAACCTTTGTTTGTTGATGCATCATATGAAAGAAACACCAAATCTTTCCAAATGCATCACCAGAAACCAGGGAAAGTAAGATCCCTGACTTTGGGAGAAGTGAGTGGTGAAATTCACCAGCTTAAAACAGAGATCTCCGCCATCAAAGCACAGATTGCAGAAATAAAGAAAGGAAAGGAGATTAAAGAAGAAGAATCCTGGAATACAGAAGCACATAACAGAGAAATTGAAATTGCAGAAGGAAGATCAGACCCACATTTTGGCTTTCAGGATATGAGACTATTTACCATCACATACTAACAACACCATGTCAAGGTAAAAATCTGTATCCAAGGTCAAGTATTTTACATGACTGCATTGTTGGATTCTGGTGCCGATATAAATATTCTCAATATCAGAAATATTCCAGAAAAATATTGGGTCTCTGCAGAAAGAGAAGTTGTAGGCTTGGGAAACAAGAAGCTTAAGTATGAAATTCCTAGAGCTTCATTATGTTTTGATACTCATTGTGTATATATGAAGTTTGCCATAGCAGATATTCCTGTTGATTGTATATTAGGAAATGTCTTTTTAGCCGCAGTAGAACCTCATGGTTCAGCAAGAATAAAAGGGAGTAGAGCTGGTTATTTCATCTCTGTACCTACATCTAAAGGTACAAGAAAAAGGATTGAGCTCCCTTATGTTTCAACTCCAAGAGTCTCCACAATGGTACAAGCCATGCAGAAATTGGATAAAGCAGAATCCTTGCTATCAGATCTCAAAGATCTAAAAGGCAAGTTGCGAGTCGAAGAACAGCTGAAACTACCACATGTCAAAAGAAGGATTCTAGAATTGAAAGAAAAATTGGCAGAAAAATTGGCAGAAAAATGTTGCTCAGAAGAGCCAAATGCTTTCTGGCACAGGAAGCAACATACTATTAAATTACCCTATAAAGAAGGATACAAAGGAAAGCCCTGTAAAAGCAGAGCGATTCCCATGAGCCAAGAATACAGAGAATTATGTCAGCAAGAAATACAGCAGTTGCTCAACAGCGGATTGATCAAAGAATCTACTAGCCCCTGGAACTGCTATGGATTTTATGTAAATAAGAGAGCCGAGCAAATTAGAGGTATCCCCAGACTTGTGATAAATTACAAGCCTCTAAATTTAGTCTTGGCTGATGATACTTATCCTATCCCTCATAAAGGAGATCTAATCAGAAGAATTGCAGGAGCAAAAATATTTTCAAAATTTGATTTAAAGGCAGGCTTTTGGCAGGTTGCTGTTGATGAAGAAGACAAATTCAAAACTGCTTTTAGTATCCCTGCAGGGCATTACGAATGGAATGTCATGCCCTTTGGCCTCAAAAATGCTCCTTCAAAATTTCAGAAGGTCATGGATGATATTTTCAAGCCATATTTTGACTGGTTACTTGTATATATTGATGATGTTTTAATCTTTTCCAAAAATCTTGATGACCACTTCAGACATGTAAATATTTTTATGAAGTTGGTTCAGAAAAATGGTCTCGTGCTCAATAAGAAGAAGATGGAATTATTCCAAACCTCTATCAAGTTCTTAGGACATCAAATTTCAAATGGGCAAATCTCTCTACAACAACATGCCATCGAATTTGTAGATAAATACCCAGATGTCTTAAGAGATAAGACACAGTTGCAGAGGTTTCTTGGCTGTTTAAATTATGTGAGCAGTTTTTACCAAGATTGTGCCATTGATAGGAAAATACTCAACAAGAGGACTGGCAAAAATCCTCCCCCATGGTCAGATGTCCACACCAGAGCAGTACAACAGATCAAAGCAAAGGTAAAATCTTTGCCTATATTATATATAGCAGATGATGAGGCATATAAAATAGTTGAATCTGATGCCAGTGATATAGGATGGGGTGGAATTCTGAAGCAGAAAATTGGGAAAGAAGAACAAGTGGTACAATTTGCCTCAGGGGTCTGGAACCCAACAGAACAAAAATACTCTGTTATTGAAAGAGAGCTAAAAGCTGCATGGAATTGCATCAGCAAATTTGCTGTATATCTTATAAACAAACCATTTCTCCTTCGGACAGATGCATCAGCAATGAAGAAAGTATTGTCCAAAGATATTAAGAAACCAGAAGAAGCAAAATTTGCCAGATGGCAAGCATTATTTGCAAATTTTGATTTTTCTATCGAACATATCAAAGGAGAAGAAAATTGTCTCCCTGATTTTCTGAGCAGAGAATATCTTGAAAAAGATGTTGCACAAATAATGATGATTGTCACTGAATGGGATCAAAATCAGAAATGTGAAGTTTTGAGGACTATTCCAGATAACCAGAATTGGGACACGTACAGAAATAGCTGGAGACCTACATGGCAACTACGGAATACAAAAGTCCTTGATGCTAACTTGCAGCCTCATATTGATCTGCAACACTATGTGCCTGAAAGAAAAGTATACTCGAAAGGAAGAAAATGGATTCATGATATGATATATGCCAAAGCAAGAGCAGATGCCAGGACTGCAAGGGAATCCTTAGAATCAAGTTTTCATGATATTGGAAGGATTGGACACCACGGAGATAGTAACACCAGAATCTATGAAGCTTACTATTGTATTTACCGTACCAGAGACTTATGGATTAACCATCCTCAAGTCCAGCCATGTGCAAGATGGCCTAGAAATGACCCCAAAATAATGTTCCCCGACATGGTCTATGACTTTTCAGACTACAAAAAACTATGGTGGGATTTCATGAATGTTGATGATAAGTCAGATACTCATTACACAAAGCTGAAATTCAGCACAATGGCAGCTTCCCAGAATAATCTACAATGCGAATGGTTTCAGAATTGGTGGACAGACTACGGAGTCAACAGAACAGCCATGGACCCAGTATATCATGAAGGATATCAAAGAAGGCACTGTCAAAAATGCTTTGATTATAACATTGGAGATTGCTATCATCGCATCTATAGTACAGTCAGAGAAATGACAGCTAAAGAATGGGACCCTTTTCACATGGTAAATTATTCTCTCGAAGAATATATGAAAGATCACCTGGAATGGTATTTCCTAACTAAAGTTTAGCACCAAGTCATATTGGGCAAACCCATGATAGTGCGGAGGATATATACTAAGGCATGTGATGATCTACTCTATAAAAGAGATAGATTCCCTGATCTGACTGTATTTTAATACGCACCAATCACAAGGGCTTAATTATGATCAGTGTTCCCGTGGGCTTTACTGTTCAAAAGCTTCCACATTGTAAATATTCTCCTTTAAGTCTTTTCTCGTGGGCTTTTCTTTTAAAAGCATCCACTGTGTAAATAGTCATGAGTTTGGTTTTACTTTAAGTACAAGAATCTACTTTACAGAAGATATCTCATGCGTTACCCGAAAGCAATTATTCGGTCTTATCCGAATATTTGTGCGGACGTCGCTCTGATATAGACTGGAAAAGCAATGATTCTTGAAGTCTTTTCTGACAGACCAACAGTAATGTTTGTCCCCCCCCCCTTCATGCTATATAAGGAGGGTAAGGCTCCTTTGTTGGGCATCGGGTTTTAGAGAGTCTTGTGTGTGTGTGTGTGTTTGAGTCGAGTATTCTCCTGCTCTGCATCTGCGGACATTCAGTCTGATCTGCTTGCAACACGAGTAATCACTCAAAGTCCTTAGTTGGTTCGAGAAGCCTGCGTATCAGTGTGCTCGGCACTGGTAAGAACCTAAAGTGGCCGAACCATTAGAAGAGTCAAGTTTGGGTGTTAAGTCTGATTCAAAGAACCAAAAAGTTGAACATCAGTTGATAAAATGAAGAAGAATCATTAATAAGAAACCTCTTCAAAGGAAGAAGAATCTGAACAAATAACTATTGCCTCTTTATTTCGAGAGCCAGAAGCAAAAACACAAATCCTTCCAATCTATGAGCCTCTTGAGCAGAATACTTAGTCAATCTATGCTCAAGAGGCTCATAGATTGGAAGGATTTGTGTTTCTACTTCTGGCTCTCTAAATAAAGAGGCAATAGTTATTTGTTCAGATTCTTCTTCCTTTGAAGAGGTTTCTTTGGGGAATAATAGAGGGAACTTCTCTACCATCTTTGAAGAATGTTCAATCCTTATATTTCTCTTTATCAAGAAAGAGTTTGGAACTGGCTTTTCTGTTTTTGTAACCTGCATTCTTTCAAATTTTTCATTTAAGCCAGAAAGGAGTGTCTTAGTTGTATCAATATGCCCAACTAAGTTCTCTCCTATTTCTTCGATTTTATTTAATGACTCTCTAGTGTAAGAACGAGTCATACTGGAATCAAACTGTATACTATTCAAACAAGAATTTACACTATTAACTGAAGACTGTACAACATCGACTTGTTTCTTCACTTCTTCTGCTTTTGCCATATTCATCTCTAGACCTTTCAATGCAATATTTGTCCAATTTAACTATTCACTGGCCTTTTGGATCCTACCATCAATTCCTAAGGCATTATCATCTTTTTGGACTAAGGGAATGGCTTTGGCTGCATTTGACTTTTCTCCTAAGATGATCCCTTTATATGGAGGAAAAGTAGTAGGAGTTTCAACTGTAGACCCATCAATTGCAGTCCATCCATGCTTATCAGAAATACTGCTAGAAGAAGCACCAGTTAAAACATTTATGGGAGCAATTTTGTCTTTCCATGAGTAGAAGGATATCCACTCATTATTGTTCTCCATATAGTTTTTCCAATCTGTAGCCAACTTTCTTTTTTGATCTGGAGTGTATCCTTGATCAAATTCATCTGCTTGGGGATTTGTATACAAATCCCAATTCAGCATTTCTTTCATCCATTTTGCACTAATTTGTGATTTTGGGGATCCATCCATAAGTGCAAAAAACTTATGCATCTCCATGACTGCAGGTTTCTTACAGTCAGAAGGGACCTGTTTGAATCTGCACTCTGGAATCAGTTCTGACTGTTCAAGTTTTCCCAATCCATACCTAGGCTTTGCTGGCCTCATTAAACAGATCATTTAAGTAAGCCTGGGATCTTCCTCTTCTATTGAATGGATCATAAGAACATGATCAGTATCAGACTCAGGCTCATGTGGAAAAGGTATATCAGAACATTTGGGATTTGGGCATGAACTGATGGAAGTGGACGGAGGAGCAATGTCAGTGCGAGGATTATGATGTAGATGAATATCTTGTTTGGCTAAACTGAGAAGGTTTATGACATTTGTACAATCAGGGCATTTTACTTCTAAAGAAGAAAAATTAACAAGCTGAGCTAATTCAAAAAGCTGTGGATGATGGCAAGAAGAAAATGATGATGATGAACAGGCGGTATCAACACTGGAAGGATCTCTGTAGTATTTGGATATTTTACAAGCGGCATTATTCCTCTTCGATCAATGGTTGATCTACGGGGAAAGGATATGACAGCATTAGAAGAATTTTCAGTGATGTTGGCAGATGTAATATTTCTGGGGATTTGTGGCCTGGAATGATTCACAACCCAATGTTCAGGGAATTCCAAATTTTCCCATTTTATCAACTGATGTTCAACTTTTTGGTTCTTTGGGTCAGTTTTGACTACCACACTTGACTTGGAATCCCGACTGGGAGTATGACGGATTGCTGGCCATAGAGTGTTGGTATGTCTAAAACAAGCTTTAGTCTGGATGGCTATATTGTTCCTTTTCTTTTTCATGTCAAATCTAGTAGTATGGATTTGCAGCTGTAGGATATCTTTGATGGTCTCATCGAATGTATAAACAGAAAAGTTTGGATAACAATAAAAGTATATGGGGCCATCAGACAAAGGGGATACAATCCCACCAATTACAGAATCTGTATATCTATTGTGCGTTAGATCTCTAACAGTAGCAAGCACAAATGTTTTTAACCCTTTATGGACTAGAGGATTAATGCCAACTCGTATGCAACCAAGATGCAGATAATTTGTTTTTAATCTTTTTGCTTCTGCCTGTAAAGCTTGAGGATTTAGCAGAGGGATAGTTTGAATACTATCAGAGTTCTCCTGGACTTGACTTACAGACTCTTTAATAGTAATTCTAGAGGCAGAAATTAGGTGAAAAGGGGCTAAGTCACTATAGACTTCAGAAGGTGTAATATCTGGTAGAGCCCATCTAGCAGAAGGCTGAGATTCCTCATAAGTGAGTTCGGCAGAATTCAAAGTCTTGCTAGAATTATTTTCAAACATTTCTTTAAGAGGATTTTCTTCTAGAGGAGAATCTTCCTCAAGTTCTCTAAATGAGACAGACTTTCTGAATGACTCCATTTTTCAGAAATAAGATAGATCTGAGTACCAACCTTATGAACCAGACGTTACTGGCTCTGATACCAATTTTCAGCAGGGGCTCCTGTCACGAGCTTGCTCTTTCTTTGTGTCTCTAAGTATTTCTCTGATAGCCAACTCCTGGTGAACCAGTGGTGAACCTAATAAGATCTTTCACGTTCTGGCGATCTTCACAACGGCATCCACGCCTTAAACGGTCTTGACGTCCCTTCGATCCTTTGGCGAACTTCCTGCGAACTTCGAACGAAAGCACAGAGAATACTTCTACCACAGCGGACTCATAGATTTGCACAATTGTACTCAATGATAAAATAGCATACTCATCTTATTTCAGAATAGAGAAATTCTTACAGAATGCTCACAGAGCTTTTACAGAGATTGATTCTTCCAGAAATGGACTATTCTTGCTTTTATCAGACTTTTCACAGCTCAATCATGAGCAAGTTACTACCGGATGCTTCTGGCAAGATATGGGCTCTGTCTTTGAATCAGACTTAACACCCAAACTTGACTCTTCTAATGGTTCGGCCACTTTAGGTTCTTACCAGTGCCGAGCACACTGATACGCAGGCTTCTCGAACCAACTAAGGACTTTGAGTGATTACTCGTGTTGCAAGCAGATCAGACTGAATGTCCGCAGATGCAGAGCAGGAGAATACTCGACTCAAACACACACACACACACAAGACTCTCTAAAACCCGATGCCCAACAAATGAGCCTTACCCTCCTTATATAGCATGAAGGGGGGGGGGACAAACATTACTGTTGGTCTGTCAGAAAAGACTTCAAGAATCATTGCTTTTCCAGTCTATATCAGAGCGACGCCCACACAAATATTCGGATAAGACCGAATAATTGCTTTCAGGTAACGCATGAGATATCTTCTGTAAAGTAGATTCTTGTACTTAAAGTAAAACCAAACTCATGACTATTTACACAGTGGATGCTTTTAAAAGAAAAGCCCACGAGAAAAGACTTAAAGGAGAATATTTACACTGTGGAAGCTTTTGAACAGTAAAGCCCATGGGAACACTGATCACAATTAAGCCCTTGTGATTGGTGCTTATTAAAATATAGTCAGATCAGGGAATCTATCTCTTTTATAGAGTAGATCATCACATGCCTTAGTATATATCCTCCGCAATATCATGGGTTTGCCCAATATGACTTGGTGTTGAACTTTAGTTAGGACATACCATTCCAGGTGATCTTTCATATATTCTTGGAGAGAATAATTTACCATGTGAAAAGGGTCCCATTCTTTAGCTGTCATTTCTCTGACTGTACTATAGATGCGATGATAGCAATCTCCAATGTTATAATCAAAGCATTTTTGACAGTGCCTTCTTTGATATCCTTCATGATATACTGGGTCCATGGCTGTTCTGTTGACTCTGTAGTCTGTCCACCAATTCTGAAACCATTCGCATTGTAGATTATTCTGGGAAGCTGCCATTGTGCTGAATTTCAGCTTTGTGTAATGAGTATCTGACTTATCATCAACATTCATGAAATCCCACCATAGTTTTTTGTAGTCTGAAAAGTCATAGACCGTGTCAGGGAACATTATTTTGGGGTCATTTCTAGGCCATCTTGCACATGGTTGGACTTGAGGATGGTTAATCCATAAGTCTCTGGTACGGTAAATACAATAGTAAGCTTCATAGATTCTGGTGTTACTATCTCCGTGGTGTCCAATCCTTCCAATATCATGAAAACTTGATTCTAAGGATTCCCTTGCAGTCCTGGCATCTGCTCTTGCTTTGGCATATATCATATCATGAATCCATTTTCTTCCTTTCGAGTATACTTTTCTTTCAGGCACATAGTGTTGCAGATCAATATGAGGCTGCAAGTTAGCATCAAGGACTTTTGTATTCCGTAGTTGCCATGTAGGTCTCCAGCTATTTCTGTACGTGTCCCAATTCTGGTTATCTGGAATAGTCCTCAAAACTTCACATTTCTGATTTTGATCCCATTCAGTGACAATCATCATTATTTGTGCAACATCTTTTTCAAGATATTCTCTGCTCAGAAAATCAGGGAGACAATTTTCTTCTCCTTTGATATGTTCGATAGAAAAATCAAAATTTGCAAATAATGCTTGCCATCTGGCAAATTTTGCTTCTTCTGGTTTCTTAATATCTTTGGACAATACTTTCTTCATTGCTGATGCATCTGTCCGAAGGAGAAATGGTTTGTTTATAAGATATACAGCAAATTTGCTGATGCAATTCCATGCAGCTTTTAGCTCTCTTTCAATAACAGAGTATTTTTGTTCTGTTGGGTTCCAGACCCCTGAGGCAAATTGTACCACTTGTTCTTCTTTCCCAATTTTCTGCTTCAGAATTCCACCCCATCCTATATCACTGGCATCAGATTCAACTATTTTATATGCCTCATCATCTGCTATATATAATATAGGCAAAGATTTTACCTTTGCTTTGATCTGTTGTACTGCTCTGGTGTGGACATCTGACCATGGGGGAGGATTTTTGCCAGTCCTCTTGTTGAGTATTTTCCTATCAATGGCACAATCTTGGTAAAAACTGCTCACATAATTTAAACAGCCAAGAAACCTCTGCAACTGTGTCTTATCTCTTAAGACATCTGGGAACTTATCTGCAAATTCGATGGCATGTTGTTGTAGAGAGATTTGCCCATTTGAAATTTGATGTCCTAAGAACTTGATAGAGGTTTGGAATAATTCCATCTTCTTCTTGCTGAGCACGAGACCATTTTTCTGAACCAACTTCATAAAAATATTTACATGTCTGAAGTGGTCATCAAGATTTTTGGAAAAGATTAAAACATCATCAATATATACAAGTAACCAGTCAAAATATGGCTTGAAAATATCATCCATGACCTTCTGAAATTTTGAAGGAGCATTTTTGAGGCCAAAGGGCATGACATTCCATTCGTAATGCCCTGCAGGGATACTAAAAGCAGTTTTGAATTTGTCTTCTTCGTCAACAGCAACCTACCAAAAACCTGCCTTTAAATCAAATTTTGAAAATATTTTTGCTCCTGCAATTCTTCTGATTAGATCTCCTTTATGAGGGATAGGATAAGTATCATCAGCCAAGACTAAATTTAGAGGCTTGTAATTTATCACAAGTCTGGGGATACCTCTAATTTGCTCGGCTCTCTTATTTACATAAAATCCATAGCAGTTCCAGGGGCTAGTAGATTCTCTGATCAATCCTCTGTTGAGCAACTGCTGTATTTCTTGCTGACATAATTCTCTGTATTCTTGGCTCATGGGAATCGCTCTGCTTTTACAGGGCTTTCCTTTGTATTCTTCTTTATAGGGTAATTTAATAGTATGTTGCTTCCTGTGCCAAAAAGCATTTGGCTCTTCTGAGCAACATTTTTCTGCCAATTTTTCTGCCAATTTTTCTTTCAATTCTAGAATCCTTCTTTTGACATGTGGTAGTTTCAGCTGTTCTTCGACTCGCAACTTGCCTTTTAGATCTTTGAGATCTGATAGCAAGGATTCTGCTTTATCCAATTTCTGCATGGCTTGTACCATTGTGGAGACTCTTGGAGTTGAAACATAAGGGAGCTCAATCCTTTTTCTTGTACCTTTAGATGTAGGTACAGAGATGAAATAACCAGCTCTACTCCCTTTTATTCTTGCTGAACCATGAGGTTCTACTGCGGCTAAAAAGACATTTCCTAATATACAATCAACAGGAATATCTGCTATGGCAAACTTCATATATACACAATGAGTATCAAAACATAATGAAGCTCTAGGAATTTCATACTTAAGCTTCTTGTTTCCTAGGCCTACAACTTCTCTTTCTGCAGAGACCCAATATTTTGCTGGAACATTTCTGATATTGAGAATATTTATATCGGCACCAGAATCCAACAATGCAGTCATGTAAAATACTTGACCTTGGATACAGATTTTTACCTTGACATGGTGTTGTTGGTATGTGATGGTAAATAGTCTCATATCCTGAAAGCCAAAATGTGGGTCTGATCTTCCTTCTGCAATTTCAATTTCTCTGTTATGTGCTTCTGTATTCCAGGATTCTTCTTCTTTAATCTCCTTTCCTTTCTTTATTTCTGCAATCTGTGCTTTGATGGCGGAGATCTCTGTTTTAAGCTGGTGAATTTCACCACTCACTTCTCCCAAAGTCAGGGATCTTACTTTCCCTGGTTTCTGGTGATGCATTTGGAAAGATTTGGTGTTTCTTTCATATGATGCATCAACAAACAAAGGTTTCTTACCTGATTCTTTTGAAGCTTTTGATTTAAGCTGATCTGTGAATGCTTCTATCAGGCGGTCTTTCATTGCTCCTTCCTCCATTGTCCTGATATGAGCTAAAATCTTCATTTCCGCTTCTTCTTCAGCAGATGCCATTAGGACTTTTTCTTTGGGAGCCTTTGGTCTTTCTTCTTCTTCACTGGAGCTGTACAAAACTTCAGAATCATCTTCACAAAATATATGGCATGCACATTCATCTGAGTTAGAACAAGAACATTCTGAAGATTCAGAATCAGTATATTGTCCTATGTTAATTTGAAATTCTTCTTCTGTACTACTAAAAGAATCAAGAGATGAATCTTCTAGTTGATGCTGCTGAGCTGAGATATGAAGATTTGGGCATTTTTCTGTAACATGATTCTTTGATTTACATCTTAAACAGAAGAATGGA
The DNA here is from genome assembly GCA_000404065.3 of Pinus taeda. Classification (NCBI taxonomy): domain Eukaryota; kingdom Viridiplantae; phylum Streptophyta; class Pinopsida; order Pinales; family Pinaceae; genus Pinus; species Pinus taeda. The sequence continues at coordinate 40,240 of APFE030361419.1, forward strand.
CTTGAATGTTCTTTTTTGACCTGTTTATCTTTTTTAGCATAAACAGCTGTCTTTTTCCCTTTGTTGAGTTTTGATTCTTCTCCTTGGGGGCATCTTGAGGCTGTATGCCCCGTCTGGCCGCACAACCAGCAAGTGAGTTTGTTCCACTTCTCTTGCTTGGATGTGTGCAGATGGATATCAGAAGGATTGTAATAATGAGTTTTGGGGATGTACCTGTAATAGCCTTTTCTCTTATGGCTTTTATCCCTTGTGGGATACTTTCTTTTGGTTCTTGGGTAATCCCTTTTGTCTTTGTAGAAAGTCTCCTTGAATTCTCTTTTGGCCCTTTTCCTAGACTTTCTCCTTTTGACCAATGGGTCATCTATGGTTAGGCCATACTTGCTGCAGATGGACTTTCTATCTGGTAACCTGGACAATTTTTCCAATGACTTATTTATCTTTGAGCTGGTACAAAGACTGACAAGTGTCTTTGTAATAAGGGAATAAATTTCTCCCCATGTGTAAGATTCAAAAGGTAACTGAAAAATGTCTTGCATTCTGATATAATCGATAAACCTAGAGGGTAGAGCAGCAAGATATACCTGCTTCCAGAGCAGATTTTTAGAATCTTTTACCTCATAGATCCGCTGCATCCAATCCCTGTGGAAATCATCATACTGGGATATCTTGTGACATTTGAGGTTCATCAAAATGACCTCATGTTTATTGGCAATTTCTGTTTCACAACCACACCAATGCTCTAGAATCATAGATGTTAGGGCACCAATCATATTATTTATCACTGTGCCATCTGGGTTATTAATGACATCTCCTTTTTCATCTTTAAGCACTTCTGCTTCCATATTTTCAACCAGTTTAGGAGAGGATTCAGTTTCCCACCATCTAAGAAGAGTGCCTGTAAAACATTGGATGATAGTTCTGCAAGCTTCTACCTCTGTTTTTCCCCTGAGACACATGAGTTTGTATTCAGTATACATCATATCAATCATTTGGCGGATTTGGCCAATGCTCATGTTATCTATATTCCACTCTCCGTGGGAATCAGGAAAGAAAGTATGTGCTTCGGGCATTTTTCCCTTTCCTTCAATGTCAGGAGCAGAATATATTAGTCTTATTTTTTTTAATTGATGTTTTGTTTTATTTATAAAAATTTTAATTATTAGAAATTGTACCATATGTTGCAATTATAAAGAATTATTGAAGATAAGATATTCTATGGAGTTTAAAATATTTATCATTTTCATAATAATTTATTAATAATTAAATTAAAATTGTAAAATTTTGTTAAAAAAATGTGCCTATCTAAATAGTTTGTTGTCAATGTTATCATGACCAACATGACCATGAGGGTAGATCCTACACAGGTTACCCTGACATGACTTGCAAATTCTATACAGGACAAATTGTCTTTGCCTTTGGAGATGGAATGAGCTACACAAGCTTCAACATCGCTGTAGTGCAAGTTTCAACATCATTGTAGTCCATGCACCTAAACTCATCTCTATTCCTCTAGATGGAAAATACAAAATGTTCTCCCACATAACCGAAATCTTCGTACAAATATAAGAGGTATCGACACTATATGTGCAGCATACAATGTGTCCTTCCTTTGCTGTCATGATATAATGGAGTGCATGTAATGAAGTCAAATCCTAAACTAATTGCATAAAATGAAATGTTTGAGATGGAACCTTAACCTATTGCAGGAAAGAAAGTACAAGGAAAGAAACATATTTTAATTGCATAAAGATCATGAACTAAATGTAAAAGAAACCTATCTTAACCCTATTTATCACATGTGATGATTTAAACTAACTAAGCACGAAATCTGATCTAGAGAGTACTAACTGTTGTGTGCATGTATAAAAGAACTTATTTTTTAAATCTTTTTGCCTTATAAATGCAAATGTTAATCTTTCCTTGATCTTTGGCAGGGGAGACAGGTGTGGATCAAGAGGGGTACAATGATTTTGATGGCTTGGAGGTCAAGTAGGGCCTAATCACATTTTCAATGATGATTTTACTCAATTTAGGCTCAAAACAAGCCACTACAAGATTTCCTACAGGATGTACTAGTTCTCCTACAGGATCTCCTAGTTTTCCTACAGGATCTCCTGATTTACTACAGGATGTTACAAATTTACTATATGAAATTATAATTCATCGAATGACCAAGAAAATCAAATCCAAATTAGATGGGACAAATTTTGCTATTGACTAGGATGTCTTAGGTCCCCATTCCAAGTGCAATCACTTAAAAATACCTTTGTTAACCCATGCTAAAAAATAGCAGAAAATTACTAGTCTAAAAATCAGAAATTTGAGAACTAGTGAGCTAGTAATCCATCAAATGCCTAAACTAATCAAGTCAAAATGCAGTGGGGTAATTTTTTTTATGAAAAAGAATGTTTTTTTGATCTAATACACATGGAATAAACTTTATTGAAGCTCGTTAGCATGCTCTAAAAAATAGAAGAAATTTATCGCTAGTTGCCACAACGGAGTTCCATAAATCTAGATTTGGGAATAAGAAGACTAATCCAAGTAGCTCAATGATTAGTATGATCTTCCAAATCTTTTCCAAGAATGAAATGATTCTTTTGATCCTACAAAAGAACTTACATAAACCGTTTAACCCAATCCTACAACAAGAACTCATTTATACTAAATACAGAAATAGAAAGAAATAAAACGAGAGATGCATGTGAATAAGAAGTGAAAATAAGGAAAGAAAATTATACAAAAAGGGCTCTGAGGCTCCTAGGATGGCCAAGCCCAAGGAAACTCAGAGACCTATGAAGGAGAACAAGATTTAGAAGTTGAACATGACACCAATATTCATTATTTTCATCAAGACAATTACATCCATGCAAGAAAATATAATGGAGCTGCAGAAATATGAGTTCTCCCTAAAGGAACCTAATGAAAATCTATCCCTAGAGGCAAATTCAACTTGGTACTTATACAAAATGATTAGGAATCATTCCCCATGAAAGGAGGAATTTTTCTCCACCAAAATCCCTTGATTAGTGGATCTCGTTCCCAATAATAGAAATCTGCATTAAATGGCAAAGAATACATCCCTATATTTTCTAAATCATTGGAGTTCCACAATCTGTGCCATAATTCCATAATATCTTGTTGATTTATTATTTATTATTGATCCTTTTGTAGTAGGGAGCAAGTCCCTAAATTATCTCCTTCTCCAAATCTTCATAATCTGCCCAATATTCTCATAATATTCCACAAAAATAAATAATATTAGACCAAAAAATGCAATTATTCATAAACCTTCCTAATGAATATATTAAAGTTAAAAATACATTATCTAATGCAAGAAGAGAGGTTTAATGTGCTAAAGAATGGTCACAGGCCTTAATTTATGTTTAATTTAAAGGCATAGGCCTTAGTTTATGTTTAATTTAAAGGTATAGGCCTTAATTTATGTCTAAATTAGAGGCCCATCAAAGAGCTTAAAAGAACTCTAAGTAAAAAATCTACCTTGATTGGCTCCACTATAAAGTGTTGCACCACTTGTTATCCTTGATAGATGAGTATTTGCAACACCAACATCTCTAGTTACATCAAGATTTCCACCTTGATCTTCAGGAATCCTACCCTCTGCTTCTCTTAAATGATCTGCGTCTTCATAATTATCAGTTGTTTTCGAACTATTATGAATTTTCCTAGAAAATTTCAAAAGTCTTTTAGATCCTTTAGCACTCTCCTTAGGCTTTTCTACACTGCTCCCCTTTTTACAAGATTGAAAGGTATCTAACTTTCCACTTTCAGCTATTAGTGAGATTGAATTTGGAAACTTGGGCATATTCTGTAATAGTGGACTTGAGTTTGGAAAATCTGAAGTGCCTGCATTTAGACTATCATTCTCATAAATCGATAACCTTGGGATGAAGAAACGTTGAAGTCTAGAACTTACATCAGGGGCTAAAGGAGTATCGTATGTAATATACTTATTGTAAGATCGCTCATCATACGAAGTTAAGTGGGCAAATGGTGCATGTTATGATTCATCACTCTCATTGATTTGAAGCATGGATGATGAAGGTTGCAAGGCATTTCCCTCATCTTCTAGTGCATTAGGTTCTGCAGAATTAAGAGAGGCATGCATATTGGGAGGAACAGATGCACTTTCAGATACCTTGTCATTTTCAATCTCTTTAGCTAATTTCACCAGGGTTCGAATCGAAAATTATTCATACTCCTTGAGATGGCAAGAGTCTGACAATGAATCAGATAGATTTTGAGTAGTTACATCTTCATCATTCATCGAAGCTAGAGAATGGATGCGAATAGACCCAAGACCAACCCCCATTTTATTTATTGATTCATTATTTGAAATAGTCGTTTCTTGCTCTTTATTTCCAACTGAAACTTCTAGTCTAAGAGCTTTAAGACTATTTGGTTTATTAGATTCTAGTAATACAACTTGATCATTATGTTTCTTTGAAGCATCAACTAATGTATTTCCCTTTGACTTGGGATTTCCAACACCAATAGTCAGGTTATTTCCTTTCCCTCTCTGAACAACATGAACACCAATATTCTTTGCTACCTTTGGAAGGCTAGTATCTGAATCTAAGGAATCTTTGGATGACTTGTCCTTTGATTGACTTATCACAATAACACCTTTCCTTATCGTAGGTAAATGAAATTTCTTAGGATCTGAGTTGCCTGAAAAAAATGCAGTTGAGTTTGATGTTGCACCATTAGGTTTTGAGCTACCAACTTCTTTCCTCTTCTTAGAGGAAACAACATGGTCACTGCTCTTCCTAGTAGTAGATGATCTTTTATTGGTGTTGAATGTTTCATCAATTTCTTTCTTCAGCCCAGATAAAGAGGGTACATATCTACTCAAAACATTTTCAATTGGTTTTGTATGGGTTTATGTGTTTAGCTTGTGGGACCTCAATCTATTGGATACTTCATTGGTTGATGTAGACATTGACCTTGTACCAGAAAAAGAACAACCGAGGCTCAAGTTTCTAGACATTCACCCTTTTTGACGAGTTGGAGATAATAATTTTCTTGCATGTCCAGGCTTAGCTTGATTTTCATTCATTGATCGAGAAGTTGGACTTGAACTTCGTCTTTCTGCAATTCTTTTTCGTCTTTGTATCTTTAATTCTTCAAGCCGTTTTCTTTCCTCATCTTCCTGCAATCATACATTGCCAAGAAAAACTTAAGCTTTTTTTTTTTTGGACAGAAACAATTATGGGGTATTTATATTCCTTTTGGCCTAAATGCCGAAAAACTAATTACATGGAGAACTTCTGTGTCCTGGTGCTTCTCACTTCTATGAGTGGGCATGCCTCTGAATCTTGTAGACTTCCTCTTTGATATAGGGTCTATGTTTTTAGTTTCTGAAATTTTCCCCCACTTGGAGATACAAACAAATTTCTTTAAAAGCAAACAGTAAAACATGGCAGTAATCAGATTAAGGGATGGGGTCCCATGATTCTTCTTCGTCTTTCTGCTTGACCCCTGCTGAGAGGAGGGTAGCCTTGTTGGCTTCAATGTCTGCCTCTTTATTATGAACTCTCAATACATGGAAGTAGTTTAGCTTCTAAAAATCTTTTCCAAGGCCCTTGTTTCTAGATATCAGCCTTGCTAGCTTGAGGTCCAACACTAGGGAATTAGATATCATTGCATTTATAATGATCTGGGAGTCATCGATTACATTAGCTTCATCAATATTTAAATCTTTGAGGAGCTTGAGGCCTTGAAAGAGGGCCATAGCCTCAGCTTGAACGTTGGATGTGTGTCCAAGCCCCAAAGTGAAGGAATGGGTTTTTTCCCCATGTGGATTTACAATAACACCTCCTACACCAGCTTTGCCTGAATTTTCCTTTGTTGCCCCATCAAAGAAGAGAGAGTGCCTTGAATGCGACTTGAGCCAGATTTGAAAGTCAGCTTCAGGTTTTCTTATTTGCCAGTCTTTAATAGGGAGGGCGTTTCTGACTGCTGGTTGGAATTGTAAGTCCAGGAGTGAACCCCAAGTGATGTCCTGATGCTTGAGATTAGTATTGTCTTTAATATCAGTCAAGCACTCCTTTATATGGCATTTAATTTTGATTTCTAAGGCCTTGCTGTTCGGGTTAATGCTTCTGAAGATTCTTCTATTGGATTCAAGCCAGATCTGCCAACAAATAATCTTTGGAAGAATGGCCCAAGCTTTTTTAATTACCTGATTTTTTGGAGATGGACCAGGGTATCTGCCTGCCAAATTGGAGAACAGCTTAGCAGCAGAATAGGGCATCAGGAAGTTGGGGTTCAGATCTTGAGTGAAGGAGAGCCAGATTTGCTTGGAGAACTTGCATTCAAGAATTAAATGGATAGTTGTTTCAGCATTTTCTTTGCACAACGAGCATATGGATGGCCCATAAAATCCTTTCCTTTGCAAAATGTCATACGTTAGAATTCGTTCGTGACAGAGTTGCCAAGGAAAGAAATCGATCTTGGGCCATGAAGGAATGCACCAGACTCCTTGCGAAGGTGCTAGATTAGGGGGGATGTAAGGCTTCTCGTTTAGCTTAATATAACCCATGGACACCGTGTATCCTCTGTCGCTCGATCCCCAGCCTTTCGAGTCCTTTTTCCTCATTTTCATGGGCGCCAGGCTGTGGAGATGTTCTAGCAGCATGGACCATTCTCTGTGCAGATGGGTCAGCACCTCAATGTGTTTCCAGCCTGCCCATACCGAATCGCACCATAGAGAGATATCCCACAGTGTGCACAACCCTTCTCTGTCCATCCAGTAACGCAGTTCTCTGATGGATGTTCTGTCTTCAATTGGATCCTTATTCAATATTTTGTCGGTCCAAATGTTGATCTTTCTGCCATTTCCAGGGATCCAGTAGGAGTGCGTTTTGATTAATGGGGCTACTTTTTCATACAACTTGAGAAAAGGTGAGTTCTGCAATTGGATCACATTCTCTAAACAGCTTAAACGAGGTCCTCTGAAATATTTTTTCCATAGAGCCAGCTGGGCCCATCTAGGCTTGGGCGCAATGATCCTCCAGATAGTCTTTGCTACCATAGCCACATTCTGTTGACATATATTTTTAAAGTTCAATCCACCTTCCCACAGTGTCTTTGAGATAGTTTCCCAGCTGATGAGAGGAATTTTCTTTTCATTCTATTTTCCACCCTTCTTGAACTCATCCATTTTGTTTAGAATGGTTACCGGGGCAAGAAGTCCAGCAAAATGGAATAAGGGGAGGCTGGAGAGCATGGATTTTATGAGGACAGACTTGCCAGCAACGTTGAGCCAACGATAGCCCCAGGTTTGGATCCTAGACTTGAATTTTTCAAGCTGAGGGTGCCATTCTTTGGTTGTGAGTCTCTTATGAAATACAAGGAGGCCCAAATATTTGAATGAGGTCTAGGAGGAAGAGGCTGCAAAGCACAGACATCTAGATATGGCAGAGAAAGTCCTGGGCGAGGTGTTCCAGCTATAAATATGACATTTGTTCTTGTTAACAGCGCTGCCTGAGGCCTCACTGAAATCATCCATAACAGCTTTGAACTTAGAGGCTGAGGAAAGGAAGGCATTGCCTAACAGCATCGTGTCATCCGCAAATAAGGCATGGTTTATGCTTTTGACCCCTCTAGCAATACACAGTTCATTAATTTCTTGTTCTTGCATCTTTTTGTCTAACAGGAAGCTAAGGACAAAGGCTTGGATGACAAAAAGCAGAGGGGAGAGGGGGCATCCCTGCCTAAGTCCTCTCGAGGCTTTGAAAAATTCAGTGGCTCTTCCATTAACAAGGGGGGCAGTCCATGGCTCTGAGATGCATGCCCGAATCCATTTTATGAAATTTGCTCCAAAACCAAACTTTCTCATGAATTTTAAAAGAAATCTATGATTTACTCGATCAAAGGAATTTGCTAAATCGAGTTTGATCACCATACCTTGTTCCTTTCGGAGAAGACTTGAATGTATTGCCTCTTGAACAAGTGTGAAATTGTCCATGATTTGCTTTCCCTAGATGAAGCCTCCTTGATTTTCCGGAATTATTCTAGGTAGGATGGGTTTCAGCTTATTTGCAATGACCTTGGTGATTAATTTGTACCCAGTGTTGCATAGTGAGATTGGGCGGAATCCACTGAAGTTGTTGGCGCCTTTTTCCTTTGGTATGAGAGCTAAGAAAGCGGAATTTGTGTTGCCTCCTATTTTATGAGTATTTTGAGACTTTTGTATCATTTTAAGAAGGTCCTTTTCAACAATCGGCCAACAAACTTGGAGGAACCGGGCGGAGAAGCCATCTGGCCCCAGGGCCTTGTCCAGGTCCATGTCGAAGAGAGCCTTTTTAACTTCCTCTTTAGTGATTTTGGCCTCTAGTATCCCATTCATACGAGAAGAGATAGCTTGAGGGATGATGTCGAGCAACTCTTGATGATGGAGTGACCCGTGATCATCACTGTACAAGTTTTGGAAATGAGAGAAAGCTGCTTTCTTAATGTCTGTGAATTCCTTGTGCGTATCATTATCTTCCTTGATCTCAAAAATGGTGTTGAAGCATTTCCTGGCTTGGGTCTACTTGTGAAAGAAACCCGTGTTCCTATCCCCTGCTTTGAGCCAAAGGTTTCGAGACTTTAATCTCCAATATTCTTCTTCAACTAAGCAAGTCTTATGATAGCTCTATTGCAGCTGAGTTTCTTGATCTATCATCTCCTTTGTGACTATAGTGCTCTCCATGTGGGTTTGATGAGAGGCAAGAGAGGCTTTGATGGCTTTCCTTTCTGTTGCAGGATTGGATAGGGTTTTGGCCCAGCGTTTCAGAACTCCTTTAACCCTTCTGAGCTTTTCCTCCCAGATGAAGAAGGGTGAGCCTTTGACAGGCTGGCTCCAACAATCTTTGGCCGTTTCCATGAAAAGAGGCTCCTTAACCCAAAGAGGGCTAAATCGAAAGGGGATAGGGCCTAGATCTAGATGGGCAAGGAGCTCTAACTTTACAGGCTTATGATCCAAGACATTGCTAGCAAGAATGTGCATTTTGGGTTCTAAACCAAGTAACAGGAAAGAGCTTTGAATGAAAAATCTATCTAGCCTGGCAGCAATATGTCCAGGACCTACTCTTTTGTTAGACCAAGAGAACTTACCGGATGAGGGTTTGATGTCTAGTAAGTCCCAATCTTGCAAAAGATCCTCCGCCCATTCTCTTATCGGTTCTCAGACTGCACTTCCTCCCTTTTTTTCAGTCGAATGAAGAGTGAGGTTGAGGTCTCTAGCAATGATTGTATTTTCCAGATTTGTCAAGTCTGCCTGTCGTCTTATAATGTCCCAGCAATCCTTTTTGTCCCAGATATTAACTGGAGAATATACATTGAATAGGCTGAAGGTTTCCTTTGTGTCCAGATTCTGCATTTTTAGCAACAACCAGTGAATGTTGCTTGCTTCAAAGATGACTGCATATTTATTGGGATTCCATAGTGTACCAATCCCTCCCGAGGCACCCCTAGCCGAGATTGCTCTTGCTTCACTTTTGGACCACAGATTTTTGCTTGCTTGCAGGAAGACTTTGTCTTCCAACTTAGTTTCCTGGACGAGAAGTATTTCTGGAGCTTCTGTTCTTATTAAGTTTCTTATTGCTTCTTCCTTATCTTTACTCCCCATACCTTTACAATTCCAGGAGATGACCTTCATTATTAATATTTCTGGTGGGCTCCCTTGGAGCCTTGAGGCTGATTTTTCAACATCTTGGGCTTTGAGGCTAGCAGTTTTTCCAAAGTTGGCTGGCTACCCTGTAGCTTGTCTTTGTAGGTCTACTGCTCTCTTTTTTCTTTGTCTGTTTTACGGCCTCTTATAGATCTTCTTACTGAGGTTTGGGACTCTCCTATTTCTCCTTCTTCTTTTGTCTCATCAGTTTCCTGCTCTTCTTCCTCATCCTCTAAGGCCATGCCTTTGGGGTTTTTTGCTTCTTTGGGGGAAGCTGATGGAGTGCCTTTCCTTGGAGAGATTGGTTTTTGGGTTTCTACCTTCGGCGTGTCTTCTGTCGGCTGTCTTAGAGGGTCAAATTTATTTTCTTGCATCTTTTTGGGAGGAGGACGCTGGACATTAACCTGGAGATTGCCTTTGCCAGAGGGTCCACCCTGTTTTTGCCCCTTGTCATTGGCTCTTGCTCACTTGACTTGGTTCCAACCCTCTTCATTCCCTTTCTCTGGCTCTGCATTGGTCGGACAGTTTCTGGCGAAATGCCCATAAACGTGACATTTCCTACATTTGAATGGCAGTGGTTCATAATCCGAGATCTGCACATGAGACAAGCTACTGAATTTGATTTTGATTGCCTCTGGTAGTCCCACCTCTAGATCTACCTCTACACAAATCTTGGCATAGTCGTACTGATCCTTGTTGCTGGCCCGATCTATGAATTTCCCGAGGGAGTTGTCAATGTGTTTCAAGGAGTCCCAGTTCCAACAATGAACTGGCAAATTTGGGAGACGAACCCATACTGGAACAGCTTTGGGAACATCAACCACCGGGTCAAAGTCCGGAGTCCATTTGTTCAGATAGAGTCCCTGAGGAGCCATGAAGTACGGCCCATTTCGGAAGATCAGGTCTTTGTCTTCTTTGGAGGTAAATTTGAAAAGAAAATACCCTCGCCCTAGAAAGTATGAGGTTACACTTTGATTAATCAGAGGCACCCAATTCCTATTAACCCATTGCTCAGTAGTTTTTAGAGAGGGCCAAAGTCCGATGAGTTGGCCAATGAGTCGCCGATCTGCCAGAGACAAAGCTACTTGAATGGGGGTCTCCGGAGGCAAAGAGATCTTAGGGATTTCATCAAGTTTCTTTACGAATTTTGAAGCATCACTTCTTTTCTTCGGAGGCAAGCCGGCCAGGAGCTGATTGAAAGCATCAAAGGTAGGATCAGAGGGTGGATCCATGTGGTGGCCCTGCGACTCCATGAGATCTGGCCTGATGCCGGCCGCCACAGGGGTAGCCACACAGCAACGGCCAAACCCTAGCCAGAGAATCTGCTGATTGTCTCGGATCAGGTCTTCTTCAGGCAGGCCCGCAGAGAGGAGGTTCCATAGAGAGCGGGCAGAGCCGCAGGCTTCAAAGCCCGCAGAATGCAGTTCTCGCGGAATGGAGCCGAGGCTCTCAGGTTGCAGAGCATGGAATCCCCTTCTGGCCGATGTTAGTGTTTTGACTATAAGCAAAACTTAAGCTTGTTACTAGTTTGAAATATAGCAATTACCCAAACAATCAACAATTTTTTTAATATGATTACTCAAATTTGTGATATTTTTTATTGTTCCTAATTGATAAGGCCAAAAAGTCAAAATGGGATAAGAAGACTGATAAAGGTACCGTCTCCTTCTTGGTTTTCTGTAATCCAACTTTAAATAACAATGTAAACTTTGAAAGAGGAACTGATACTATTACCAGTTTCGTAGAGATAGCAAAAAGGTGACCCGATTTTGAAAAGGGGTGATGCAGAACACACATGTTTTTTTAGAGCATAGTTTTTGGCACTTTAAGTTTTTTTTATGTACATTATGTTTTAGAATGGTAGTGATTTTCATGTTGATTTCAAAAAGTGGTAATTTTGCATGAGGCCCTTTTTTTAAAAGATCTATTTTTTGACTTTAAATTTTCTAATATATGAAATGTAAATAATTATTTTCTAAATTTAATAATTTTTGAAGTGGTCTTCTTGTTCATATCTTTTTTTTTGGTAGTGAGGTTTTTATTGTTTTGCATATTTAAAGAAGAAGGTAGATATTTTGAATTTTCGATATTCTACATATTTATATATCATTAATTAGTTTTTCTGTCCACATGAAATAATTGGCTCTAGAAAACAATAATTTTTAACAATTGACATAAAAATAACCATTTTTAACATGAATATAACTAAAAAACTACACGTTTTGATAAATTTTTATGTTTTTTTGCTAGAAATGACATGTCAAAATCACAATTTTTATAGGAAAATTTTAACTAATATTTTTTTAGGAAAATCATTGTTTTCTTCAAAAAATAATGATTAACATAAAAATTAATGCGAAAATCACATAATACAAGTATTGAACGCATACCAACCTTAATTGAGTGCTTATTCTTCTCATAAAATGTCAAAGTCAAAACATTACAAGTATAACTAGTTAATAATTACAAAAAATGAGCTTGATTTCCAAGCATAACTTAAATTTAATCAACAATGTCACGTAATTCAAACTCTTCGTCCTCTAGAGTTTCATCATTTTCTTCTTCCACAATATTTTCTACTTCATTTTGCTCATCTTCCTCTTTTAATGGATCTTTGATGTCTGCGAATCTCCCAATGTATGCCTTTCCAATCATTCCGTGTAATGGTGGTTGGGGTTCCTTTGCCTTTTTTGTCACACGTGATTCACTAAAGTCCCCTTTCTTCAACCCAATTTCTTGCATTGCATTTGGAAGAAATTGAAGAACATTAATTCTTTGCTGAATAAAATTGCACTGTATTGGATCTTTTTCAATTGCAATCCAATTTCTTCCTTTTTGAAGGCAACATGCTAGTGTTGTACTTAATTATCAAGCACAAAATAAATAATGAAGTAAATTATAAAAATGATATATAAATTAAGAAATAGCATATCGAAATTCAATTCCATATAATAAAACTTACCTGAGCCAGAAAATAAATCTAGAACACAATCTCCTTCATTTAAACATATGTCTATAAGATAGTTAATCAATAACCGTGGTTTTTGATAAATGTTAGCTATCTCTCCTTTTGCTTCTTTGTTTTCATATGTTATTTTTTTCAAAACAACATCATAAAACAATATTTGGCTATGACTCTTTCCATTTACCCAATTAAAAATCATAGACATATAGCTATCATCTTTTGCCCAACTATCAATATGGATGAACTCACAATCATTTATAAATGGTTGATCTTCCTGATTAAGAACATTTGACTTTTTCCTATAACATGAAATAGTAAAAGTTCAATTAACTTTTACAAAAATGAATTTTTTAATATTACTCAAATATACATTTTAAACGTCTTACCATGTAAGTTGCATCTTTGAATTTGTTTTCCCCTTGAAGCTTGACAATAACATTGCCAATTGTGTGTCTGAATGAAATGTCGCAAATCTCCATAATGATGATGATGTGACTTCTAGAAATCCCGCAACCACTTTACTAAGAGCTTGATAAGTATAAGGGTCACTATCATAGTTAGTGTTTGGAATATTGAAACCATGGGGAATATCTGCAATAACTAAGGCATAATCCCTTTTAGGTATGATTTTAGCAATGTCTTCATAGTCGTCTTGTATTACTTGATATTGAATAGTGTCAAGCCCATTCCAAATGAAATGAGTAAGAGTTGGAACAAGTTCAACATTCTTAAGACGTTGCTTCTTCAGTCTTTCGATCTTAATTTTTTTCAATAAAGGTTCTAAAACTATCTGGTGCTCCATTTGCATCCTTCTTCATCTTTTATAAAATAAACAAATATATGTGTAATATATAAATTAAAAATAGTATACAAATGAATACAAATGAATGTATAAATTAGCATATCTTTTTAAATGCAAGATAATTTTTTTTAATGTTGATGTCGAACTTGAATCTCGATAGTTGTGTACAACATCATCCCAACTATCTTCATTAAAAAATTTAACCATTTGTTCTTGAATTTTCATGTAAACTTCGTGACTGCATAGATAAAGTAAAAAAAAGTTAATATAATGATATGTATAACAAATACTACCAAGAACAATATGTTATATTTAAAAGAAAATTACAATCTAGAAATAAATAAAAATAATTCAACAAAGTTTTGAAATTCCTCAAACATTTCTTCCAATGATAATTCCCTTGACCTCACACGAGATAATATTTCTTTGACAAGTTTTTCATCCTTCACTCCTTGCAATGCTCTCCAAGGTGTGATAGTCATATTTTCTGGAAGCTGCTTCATTGCAGAACCTGATTTAGTGTTGCTACATATTAATGGTTTAAAACTTTTGACCTTCTATTTTTTAATGCCAATGTTCTCCCACATGCTAAAAATCTCATTAAGCAACTCCCATATCTCTCCAGTTTTAAATGCCAACTGAAAAATGTTATCAACACCTCTGAATAAATCACTAACTTTTCCACCTTTTCCGCCTTTTGAATTGATTTTCTCTTCAATTTGATAGCCTATTTCCATACAACATTCCTTTCAAAAATCTACAGTAACATTTATCCTATCCCCACCACATTTTTCTTCAAATTCACTATGAATAAATCTAACCCTTTGGATGAAAGTCATAGACATCCTATATTTATTATCTGAATTATGATCCCATGCCACTAACTTTGCTTCTATATCTGATAAACCAGAATAAATGATACATTTCATTGTTTCAAAAAGTGTGTTATTGGGATATTCCTCCATCAATTGTCTTTGAGCTTCTGTAGAATGGTTCCCCTCAAACACATAATAATTTATTTTCAAAACATTTTGACTTATCAAATGCTTTTTTGTCAGGAACTTGAATTAGATCAACAAGAAGCACATAATTAACCACATGAGCATATGGACTGTACCTCATCAATGTCTTCAAGTTGTGAACATGCAGATGGTGTGGCTTTCTGATTTGATATTTACATTGTCCTTCACTTGCCTTATAGATTTGTCTGACATTAAGCTGAAATGTATAACCACCCTCAATTAAGTTTCTCTTTGTCAAGTTCTGTTGAATGGCATTTTGTTTTGTTTTGATAATGCCATCCTCTAAATCAGCTCTTGGTGTAATGATTTCTCTACTTTCTTTTGAAGTTTCACTAGGTTCTTGACTGTTGGTAATGACTACTTCAAAATATTCAACTTTACTTTTCTTCCTCATAACATTCTCATCATTAACTGGAACATATTTGTTCTTGGGCATTGTTACCTTTGGTCTTTTACGGCTCTTCTCAGTTCCAATGTCATCCTTGGTAACAACATATTCTTCACTGCCAGCTTCAACTTCCTCATCTTCAAAAGTAACTTGTCTACCTTTGCTAGATTTATCCACTAGAGGGTTTTTTTTTTTTTTTTTTTTTTTCTCTGATCCCTTCGATGTAGTTTTGTAGCATCATGAATTACTACATTTTGCTTGTTTGCCATATCTTCTTTTGACAATGAGTAGAAACTATTGGCAACTTTCATAATATCATGCTTTATGAAATGAATGCCTCCCAACCTAATTGAACAACTTTCAACAAAATTCTGCCAAACAAAATATTATATGTCAATAAAAACAAAGTTATAAAAATATAGTGAGACAATTACAAGAACGCAAAACACAAATATAAATAACAATACTTACAATATTTTGTGTCATCTCATTTGTGATTTGTGTACACAACTTTGTAGATACCTCTTTCGTGTCATACAATGAATATGATAACTGGTATTTAATCATTTCATGTGACTTGGGGGGTTTTGTAAGTATGTAAACAACTTCATTGTCCAGTACCGAACACATGTCTATGACTTTTACCATCACCTCATAAATTCCATTATCATTAAGTATGTCAACATATAGATATATATGCACATTTTGGCTTTCTCTTTCTTTCAAATATCAGACATTTGATGGAAGTTTCACTTCTTTTGATTTCTTCCAATATGAAATCATCTTCTTATCATTTGAGACACTTGAAAAATTTGTAGCCATCTACTCAGGTGGGGTTTGTTCACCAATGTTTTTTGAAGATCCCCCTTTAAGAGTATTTGGTCCAGAAAAATTCACAGAAATCTTCTTTGATGCCATTTTCCTGAAAAAAGACACATATAAATTAGTAAATCACAAAAAAATAATAACTTAAACTAACAATGAAAATGATAAACGATAATTAATTTTATAAACCATAACAATTAAAAAAAATGAAATTTAAAAAATACAACGCCTTGTCGCTGCACTCTGAAATTAGCCGGACAACTGAGTTGGCCATTAGGTCCAGCCCACCTAACCCATCCTGGTGGCCCAACAACTGCTCCCCATCTAGAACCCCAGCCCCACCCCACCCTAGCGGCCCAATGGCCCGCGGGGTGGCGGGGCGATTCTGGGAAGTTGTGGTGGAGTGATTCTGGGAATTGCCCCGCCATCCCCGCGGGTTGTTGGTTCGTTGGGGTGTGGCAGAGGGATGTGGATAACCCCCGTCCCACCCTGATGGTCCAATGGTCCGTGAGCGTGGCGACTGATTCCAGGAATCGGCTGCCACCCCTGCGATCCGTTGGGGGACTGTGGGGGTGGTGGCCATTTCCAGGAATCGGTCACCACCCTGCAAGCTATTGGGCTACCCGGGTGGGGCGGGAATCGGCTGCCACCCCCGCGGTCCATTGGACCGTCGAGGTGGGGCCGATTCTGGGAATTGGTCGCCACCCTCGAGGGCTATTGGGCCGTCGGGGTGGGGTGGGGTGTCGGGTAGCCAGCCCCATTGCCCCTAACCTACAAGCCTGTTTGGCCACTGTGAGCATTACCGAGATCACATGCCCACTGCGGACGTAGTGGATAAATTTGGCCCACAAAATTTTTTAATTGAAAAAATAAATTAAACTTTATTAAACTTATTTAATTTTAAAATTTTCAAAGCAGAAAAATTAAATAACCTTTCAAATGCAAGAATTCTCCGTTGAATATGATGTTGATAGCAATGTAGTTGCTCTACAAATTCACTGAAAGTCTTTTAACGAACCTCAGAAAACCTTGATGTGATGTGAGTAATAGTGATAATGAAATTTATTATATAGGTGAAATTATGGAAATATTTTATCGTGCGGTTAATGTGGGATTAATTTGTTTTAGAAGGTATTATAAAAGTTAAAAAAACATTCAATTGTTTAGTAAATATTATATAGTTTAATTATTAAATTAATATAGGTAAAAGTTTTAGTTTACAATTTTGAATTTAAAGATTTATTTCATAAAAAAAATTTAGTTAAAATTTTTCAAAAAATTGTAGAATAAAATAATGGAGGGAAATACATGAAATGAAATTTTTGGAGGGAAACATTTTGGCGAAATTTTTGGAGGGAAAATTTTATTCTTTAAGCTATATAATATTATTAGGAGAGTCTGCATTTGTATCATTCAACCTCTTCTATTTGAAAGGGATGGATTCTTCTAATAGTGAAGTTTTGCTTTGTAAAGCATCAACATTTTCGTCGCGTAACAACTCTATTCATATTGATGAATACAACGAAAATTCTTCCACTATGAATATAGAATCAATTCTTCCACTTAGTCCTAATCCTAAGGACTATGAGAGCAACACTGATGAAAGAGGGGATGAAGAATTTCAAATAAATAAAGAGTCACGATTTCCACTTAGTCCTAATCCTAAGGATTACGAGAGCAACATAGATGAGGAGCATGACGAAGAATTTCAAAAGAATGGAGTGTCATGATGTCCACTTATTCCTAATCCTATGGACTATGAGAGCAGCAGTGATGAAGAGCATGATGACGAATTTCAAAAGAATGGAGTGTCATAGTGTCTACTTAGTCCTATTCCTATGGACTATGAGAGAAGCAGTGATGAAGAGCATGATGACGAATTTCAAAAGAATGGAGTGTCACGGTGTCCACTTAGTCCTAATCCTAAGGACTATGAGAGCAGCAGTGATGAAGAGCATGATGAAAAATTTCAAAAGAATGGAGTGTCACGGTGTCCTCTTAGTCCTAATCCTCTGGACTATGAGAGCAACAGTGATGAAGAGCATGATGACGAATTTCAAAAGAATGGAGTGTCACGGTGTGTACTTAGTCCTAATCCTATGGACTATGAGAGTAACAACGATGAAGAGCATGATGAAAAATTTCAAAAGAATGGAGTGTCACAATGTCCTCTTAGTCCTAATCCTATGGACTATGAGAGCAACAATGATGAAGAATTTCAACTGAGTAGAGTGTCACAATTTCCCCTTAGTCCTAATCCTATGGACTATGAAAGCAACAATGATGAAGAACATGATGAAGAATTTCAAAAGAATGAAGTGTCACGATGTCCACTTAGTCCTAATCTTATGGACTGTGAGAGCAGCAGTGATGAAGAGCATGATGAAAAATTTCAAAAGAATGGAGTGTCACAGTGTCCTCTTAGTCCTAATCCAATGGACTATGAGAGCAGTAGTGATGAAGAGCATGATGACAAATTTCAAAAGAATGGAGTGTCACTGTGTGCACTTAGTCCTAATCCTATGAGAGCAGTAGTGATGAAGAGCATGATGAAAAATTTCAAAAGAATGGAGTGTCACTATGTCTTCTTAGTCCTAATCCTATGGACTATGAGAGTAGTAGTGACGAAGGACATGATGAAGCACATAGTCCTAATCCTAAGGACTATGAGAGTAGTAGTGACAAAGGACAGGATGTGGCATTTTCAGTAATTAAAAAATTACATTTTCAACGTAGTTCTAATTCTATGGACTATGAGAGCAGAACTGACAATGCACATGAGGAAGAATATCCAATAAACATCGAGTCAATTTTTGCATTTAGTCCCAATTCTAAGGACTATGACAGTAGCACTGAAGAAGGGGAAGATGAAGAATATCCTCCAAGTCAGTATCTGAAAAGCACAACTGATCATAGTGTGGACAACATTCCTTAAAATGATGATGAAAATGCTTACACAAATGATGATCCAATGATGGAGATGTTGCTAAGAAATATTGTATCGAGGAGTAGGAGCAGACCTTTTCGTATCAATGCAAGATGTTCTAGTTATACAAGGGGTAGAGTAGAATATCTGACGAGAAGAAGTTCTATCAGTGCTCTCATTTCAAGTGAATGTTGTCAAAAATATTGCTTGAAACATATGGATTTCAAATTTGCATTAGAGAAAAGGAAGAGATATTTGTCAATGAATAAAAGCATGCAAAATTCATATTTAGTTGGGTGCATGCAATTTACATTGTCAGGTTATGATTATCACATTGGGTCTTTATTTATCTACAGAAAGGCTTTCAAAATGTTTCATTCGATGGGTAATTTTCATCTTTCGAGAATCCAAGAAAATTTGGAAAAGGATCCCACATTTTATTCAGAAGTATGTCATAAAACGATAGTTTGGGCCATTATCAAATACTGCAATGTCATGGATAAAAGATTTCTTTTCAAAGCATGGAGAGTGTATGCCAAATAGAAAGGCAATACATATTCCAGATAATTTTTCAAGACGAGAAATCTACAACTTATACAAAGAATATGCAGAAGGTGCTGAGGGACATGGTCGGTTTATTACATATTAATATTTTGTGAAGGTATGGAAGAAAGAATTCAACAATGTCCATATTCCTAAGAAGACAAGGATGGGGATTTGTAGTACATGTGCTTCTCTTAAATAAAAAAGGGACAAATGTGAAGGGTCAGAAAGACGTAAGCATTCATAACTTTAACTTTTAAAATTGTATAGTCATCAACTATGAAAACATATTTCTTAATGGCTTTCTTTTATGTTGTGTAGATTCAATTGTCAAAGAACTTTAAGAGCATTGCGAACAACAAACAAGTGAAAGGAAAAAGTTGTACAAGCATCAAAAGAAGTGTTATGGTAGTCTGAATAAATATTTGGGTTTGATAATTGATGGTATGGACCAGAAGAAAACACTTTTACCACATTTTGTTCGCACACCCAAAAATTTACAGGAGGAAATTTTTATTTAGTATCACTTGGTCAGTTGTATGGTCTTCAATGGGAAAATGTTGCCAAGTGTGTACTTCACAGCTCCAAATATTCATAATGATGCAATTATGACAATAACCATAATTCATGATGTGCTTTCTCATTGGTCTGGTAATCTTCTTGAAGTTTTGTATCTACAATTGGACAACACTTGCCGTGAAAAGAAAATTCAGGTTGTTTTTGGATATCTAAACATGCTTGTTGAATTGAAAAATTTTCAGAAGGTAAAGGTTGGTTTCCTTCTTTTTGGGCACACTTATGACCATATTGATCAGATGTTCAGTCGTTTTTCAGTCACATTGAGGAGGAAGGAAGTTGGGAGCTTGCCATCATTAATTGAATGTATTAAGAAATCATACATGCCAGAGCCTACTTTTGATGTGTTGGAAGAAACTGTTGACATGCGAAGGTTTATTCTGGGATCGCATGGTGAGGAGAAATGCATTGAACAACTTAATGACATTAGCTTCCAACATCAATTTCGTATCAAAAATTTTGATGGGAAAACACTAATATGGGGCAAGAAGTATTCAACTATTGCAGAATGGGCACTGTCATCAGGTTTGGAATTTTTTAATTTCATTCAAGATCATCCAATATTTTCATCAAAAATATTTTTATTGCAATCAGTTGGTGAATTTCATAATGCACACAGATAGAATGGAGATATAAATTATTCTGATTGCCTAGAAGAAATTAAAAAAAATATTAGATATATAGATGAGTACTTTGACATTGCTGATTCAGTTTGGTGGGAGTCATTTTTCAATAATCAAAGTGATATCATTTCAACAACAACAAATGAAGATATACCTTTGAAAAATCCATTTATTTGGCCACAAAATGTGTCAAATGAACATGAGGAAATAAATATTGTTGAACAACAACAATCTCAAGGTATTATTAATTCTTCACAGGTAGAGGAAAGAGAGATGTATATTGGTTCCAGAAGATCTCTTGCACAACGTGAAGCCATGGAAGACATTTACAGGGGTTCAGTATAGGATATTAAGGAGGGTTGCATGATCGCAGTGCTACCAGATGGAGATCCCAATGGTTATCCATTCTAGGTTGCTAAGGTTATAAAGGTCTTTACAGAAAATGAGGATGGTATAGGTGTTGAAGTACATTGGTATGCCAAAAATACACACCCATTCAATGGTGTGTATAATCCAGAGATGTTAGTTGACAAAAAAAAATGGTGGAAAGAGAAAAATAAAGGGTACAAATATAAATCACCACCGCACAGACCTCTTAAAATTGGAGGATGTTGACATACTTGTTTATGACTTCAATTTAACAAAGAGAGGAACTCTTCGCTTTAAGATGATAGAGATTCTGAAAAGGTTGTTACCAAAAGGAACAATGTTGAGATGGGAGTCTACTGAAACCAGTTGTAGATCCAGAAGAATTTTGAAACCTGAAATGGTGGGCATGCATGTGGACTCGGATGGGGCACTAGTTGATGAAAGAGAAGAATATGAAACATCTTCGTCTGCATCTAGTCATTCATATGAAGATGTGAATTTTGATGGTGTGCAAGAAAATATGAGTGATTTTGAATAATTGTCTAAGACAATTTATATAATTGATGTTTGCATTGTATCTTGAAATAAAACATTTGATTTCCATATGGTATTAAATCAAAAGTTAAGAGTCATTTTTATGTTGTTGGATTATATGTATTATGAGGATTTTTATTGTTTAGAATATCTACAATGCAACATTAAATTAGAGATATAATGTATATTTCATTCAATATGTAAATAATGACATTTTGATTAATTTAGTCATGTAATTTGTTCATAATGTCATGGTTTTTTAATTTTATGGTTGAAAAATTTCCAATTTTTTTTTGTATCTTTAATGTTATGGTTGAAAACAATTAGAATTTTAGCAATGTTTAGTGTGATGTTATTATATGTTTAACAACATGGATTAAAGCTATTATAATTTTAATGTATTTCAGATCCCATTATTTTATCTTTATGGTCATTACGAAAACATGTTGAATTTATACTTAGGAAAGAAAAATGGTATTCTACTGATTCGAATCAGATCCACAAAAGATTGTCAAGGACCTTGACTGTATCGGGACGAAAAAAGTTGTTAAAAAATCCAAAACAGCATAAAAACACCCTGAACCAGTGGCCATGGCAGACGACGTGGAACGACGAGGACCTCAGTCAAAGCGCGCTGATTGAGGCCCATGGAGACCGCGTAGGAGGCCAAAGTAGCTCCTGGGAGCCCCGGATCAGGAAAAGGAGGCGATTTTGATGCGCATCGCTAGGCAAAAAGGGATGAAATGGAAAGGCCTCAAGCACTCGGTCACATCGGGAGCCGCAGAACCGTGGGCGGAGAAGCAAGAGCACTAAAGGACGAAGCCGGGACCCGCACTCTAGAAAACCGGCGGTCTTGATCGGGGTGCCCTTGAACAGTAAGAGGTTTTGGAGGAGAGTGGAGCGATCCCACTCAGCGATCGATGCATGGCAGTGGAGATGAGAGAAAAACTGCCGTGATCGCACGCTAACGGTCGAGCAAGTCAACTGCGCTTGATGTGCGTATGAAGTTGGATCTGGAGGAGCCCAGATCGAACGCCTGAGATTGCGCCCGATAGATAGAAGCAGAATCAACAGGGAATTAAGCCATGATTTAAAAGGATTTGGAATCTGTTTGGCTGCCACGGTGGAGAAATAACGTATCCACGACATAACCGAAGAAACGAGCTGACGAAGCATGTTGGCACCAGTTAGATGGGGACACGTGGCACTCCCTGAGCACTCATGCTGACGCTAAACAGGGAACACCAAGCACAGCTGCAGAAGGTGAATCGATGCAGGCGGGAGAGGAACCGAACAGGCATAGGGGTCGAATGGTTAAAGCCATGAATGGAGACAGTTGAAGAGGGAGAGGAAGATTTGGAGAAGAATCCAAGCGACCAAGAGAGATAGTGAATAGTAAACCCTGAGAGGAGGACTGAACACAGAGAACAGTAAAGCAAAGCAGAGGAGACAGAGGGCCGAGCTGACCACATGCAACATCGAGCACCAGAGAGCTTGAAGATTCAAGCCTTCCCATAGAGGAATCTGTTTGGATTGAGCACCGTAGTTGGCTCTTTCCACTGTAGACCAAAGGTCACAGAGCTGGTAGGAAGAACAAGAGTCTGTGTACTCCGAGTGGCTTGGGGAATCCAAGAACCACCCTACCTAGCAAAATCTGCTGTCAGGAGAACTAATATTGAGTCCCTATAATGTAATTTCTCTGCTGTAAGACACAATAAAACAAGGCCACCAATGAAGATGGACCAGAGACGTAGCCTTGGAGAATAGGGTGAACTCCTTATTAAAAATTGTTTGTGTCTTTGTGTTACTTACTGTATTTCTCTGCTGTCTTTCCATTTAAAATGTTTGTGTATTGGCAATCTGATCAATCCATTGTTTCAATGACACAGAACACACACCAGCACATGAGTCTGTAATACCTTTTGTTTAATAAATCTTCAACTGAGGTCACTCATAGGGTGATTATCAGATCATCTACCAAAAACATTAATGTGTTTTTTTCCACATAAACAAGTGTTTTTTTGCACATAAAAATGCGGTTTTAATAGCATTTTTTAAAAATGTTGAAAATTGAACCTAAAAAAAAACCATCGTTCCAATATCAATACTTTTCGTTTTCAAGGTGTTTTTCCATGAAAAATTTGTTTTCACTTCCATTTTTAAAACATGTTCAAAATTGACCCTAAAAAAAAACCATTGTTCCAGTATACACACTTTTTGTTTTTAGCACTGTTTTTGATGTTTTTTCGAGGTCTCCAGAGTTCCGATTTTGAGCTTATAATTCATGTTTCAAAGTTTACATTGTTAAATGCCCATACAATATGAGGTGTAACACACATAATCTCCAACCTATAGCCTTGTCCTTGAGGAACAAGCTACTCAACATAACAACCTTCAACAAAGCTATAGAACACCTCCATTGGTTGAACTTAACAATGGCTTCCACCCAACTTCAAGCTACAGCATGACAAGAAAAAACAAGAACATGGTGATTCAGAAATGATGACATGCCCATTAAATAAGAACATGGGTAATCACCATTTGCAGTTAGGTTTCTTCACGTTTAATGTTGTATAATACCTCTTCCATAACTCTTTTAAGGAAATGCTAGCTAGCTAGATTCACCAAAAATAAGTGTCCTTTCTGAATTTACTAAAAAATGAATATGAAATGATTATGGCTACTTCCATGGACCTAGAGTTTAGATCAATCTCCAATTTGTGTACTAGGAATAATTCCATAATTTTGCTAATACTAACAACATTCACAACTAGGTACAACTGTTAATCAAAGGAGCTTTGTACTAACATCAATGCAACTACAAATAGATGCTTCAATGGAAAATGAACCTCCCAAATAGTAGGAACTTACAGATCTCATAAAGAGCATGCTTGAGAAATTTTTCCAATGAATTTAGACTTACTTTGGCCTCTAGACCACAAGGCAAATGGCAACTCCAAAAAAATTGTCAGCTCATTGTATTTGACAAATGTTAATAACTTTACATTGCATAACTAAAATATGTCATGCATAGCTTCTCTTTAAATATTCTACACACAACCTTAAATAAATATGCTTGAAATATCGTCTAGGTTAGTGTCATCTGATCAAAATGAAAAATTCATAGAATATTTGGTGGGCATGCGTAATTGTAATCTGTACTCCAAGAGGCTTACACTTTTGTAGGTGGTAGGTTGCCTATGACTGGGTACCTAGAGGAGTTTTTTGTCAATGTTAACATGACCAACATGACCATGAGGGCAAATCCTACCACAGATTGCCCTGGCAAGACTTATAGATTCTATACAAGACAAATTGTCTTTGCCTTAAGAGATGGAATGAACTACACAAGCTTCAACATCACTATAGTCCATGCACCGAAACTCATCTCTATTCCTCTGGATGGAAAATACAAATGTTCTCTCACAAAACCAGAATCTTGTGAGATTGTTAGTGTGACTAACACTAAATGAAATAACATGTCCTTGCAATTTGATGTTGATGTAATAATGTTGGTAACAAAGATGGAAGGCATGTATTGTTTCTCTTCACTACAACCCATGCCCCGAAGAAGCAACTGATTGATTTCAAAAAGGTATATGTCCAAGAAGGTGCTAGGAGAAGCCAAACTCACTGAAACCAAGAACATCCATCAAATGATCCAATTCCATGAAGAGAAAGGGCTAATATGTATCCCCTCAAGTTGTTCCAATGCTCCAAGAAACTAACTAAAAATATTCATCAATGTGATAAAAATAAGTGTGAAAATCCATACAGTATGAGGTGTAACACACATAATCTCCAACATATAGCCTTGTCCTTGAGAAACAAGATACTCAAGTTAACAACCTACAACAAAGCTGTAGAACACCTCCATTGGTTGAACTTAACAATGACTTCGACCCAACTTCAAGCTACAACAGGACAAGAAGAAACAAGAACATGGTGATTAAGAAATGAGGGCATGCCAATTAAATAAGAACATGGGTAATCACCATCTGTAGTTAGGTTTCTTAATGTTTAATATTGTATAATACATCTTCCATAACTTTTCTAAGGAAATGCTAGCTAGCCATATTCACCAAAAATAAGCGTCCTTTCTGAATTTAGTCAAAAAATAAATTTGAGATGATTATGGTTGTTATGGTTTTAGTAACAACACAAATTGATCTATACAACACACATTGATGTAGTTTACTGTCATGTAATTAAATTAATTATTAAATACACATGTGGAATTTATGCTTCAAGAAAATTGGATTCTATCTATAGTGGAACCAAGTAACTCAGAACAATCACAAATTAACCTTCCGAAGAAGCTTCTTCTTGTGAAAATATAATATATCCAGTTGAATCCATTATCGTCAATATCAAACTTTCAAATGCATACAAAAACCTCATCTTGACTTTGTTTCCTTGCCCTTGCTTCGGAATGTAGAAAGTGAAAACAAAGACCATGATGTTGTGAGGTTAACATAAAATTGACAAGTTATTGAATTTTCTAAAACATATCAAATATGTGCCAAAATAAACTGCAACTATGATGCATTCAAATTTAGGAAATTATTTTAACATGATTGAGGATCACTTTTACCTTTATGGGTGTTTACCACAGAATTGTCGTCATTCTAAGAAATAAGGCTTCCAAGAGAATTTGCCGCAACATTCAAGTGCCATAAATTCACCAAGTTTCTTAAACATGTTATTTACACAAAAAATTGGGAGAAATCATGAAGCATACGAAGAGCTTAAAATAACTCTAAGCAAAATATCTACCTTGATTAGCTCCACTATAAAGTGTTGCACCACTTGTTATCATTAATAGATGAGCATTTGCAACACCAACATCTCTAGTTAAATCAAGGTTGCCACCTTAATCTAGGTGGATGTTGGTAGTCACCCTCCTATCCCACATGGACCCCCACAACTATCTCTTTCAGTTTTCTTAATTGTAGCACAATTTACTATTTTTAGCAGTTTTTCGGGTCCTAAACTTCTGGAGCCGTTTTGAGGCCATAAACGATGTTTTTTCTTTGCAATCTTGTACCATAAAGTTTTTGCCTAAAATCGTCATTTCTGTCGTATTCCTTGGAGAGTCTTTCCAACAGGGTATCATGCACATCAAACAGAGATAATATGACCAAGTCGTGACCCCGAGAAGTTGGTTGTCCAACTAACTCCAACGGAGCCCATAAATTCTTGGTGTTACATCTCCTCGGGTTAGGCTTTTGGTTGTTTAGGGTTTTCTCTTATTGTTCAATAATAAAAAGGCCCTTGAGCTTCATTGTAATGCAGTTTAGAGGCATGTAGCCACCAGATCTCTTCTCAGAGATAAACTACCATCGCCTGAGCTAGTTTATTTCCATTTCTGTTTGTAAGCATATTTTAATGTTTTAAATTAATGAAATGAAGTATTATTTCTGATGCATCTTTGTATTTATGGTTATCTCTATAATTTGTTACATTCATGTTTAAATCCAGATCAGTGGTATCAGAGCATCTGCTTTTTCTCTATTTTTCTTTGCATTTCACCAACGAGGTCGGGATATAAGGAGTTAGGGCTTGAACTGGTCCAACCTTTACAAGATCAGCCTCGCAAATCCTGACGGCCTCCCATGGCAGATGAAAAGAAAGATGAGGAGGAAGGAGATCCTATCAAAATCTTGCTTGAAGAATCCCTTGAGCGACAAAGGAACGCGATGAGGGAAAACTTTGCCCAGTCCTTCAGCGGCTACCCAGGGCCGACACATCTACTTCCAACAGCTACTCTGGAAATGCGACACCCTTTAAGTTACAAGTTAACTTTGAAATCCCCATATTCAAGGGTCAGATAGATGTAGATGCCATAGATAAATGGTTAAATCTGCTAGAAAGTTATTTTTGCGTTCATGAATTTTACAACTGGGAAAAGATCTCCTTTTCACTTCTCAAAGCAGCCCCCCACGTTAAGGACTGGTGGGAAACCTACTGCGAGTAGAAGGATGAAAGTACGGGCTCACTTTTTTTAGCCGTACCCACATGGAATTCATTCCAAGATGCCAAGTACAAGCATCAACATGATAAACATTGGGTGCCACAAAAGTTTCAAGTGGGAAACAAAGTCTGGTTGCATTTGTAGAAAGAAAACCTTACAAGAGCCCATCGGAAGCTCAGACCACTTCGATATGGTCCTTACACCATTACCAAGGTTGTGGGAAACAATGATTTTAAGCACAACATTCCCCCATTTCTTGGCTTGCACCAAGTTTTTATTGTGGACCGCCCTCGAGCATGCTTCCCACCATTACTGGACACATAAGAGATTGTAGAACAGCTCACCAGGGACCAAGTTCAGTAGATGTTTCCCCATCTCATGGAGGCACTCAATGCAATATGGACTATTGCTTCCTATTGGGCATGGAATCCCCCCAAGGCATGTTTTGGGGCTCAAAGCCCAAGTTTCTACCCAATACTATTGTAAAGGCTCTGTGAATTGCGGGTGAAGACCATGAAATGTATGATAGAGTCACATGGTTGTCCGCCCTAGTCTTGTAATGTAATGTCAGCCTACCCATGGTCCGCAGACCATGGGATTGTATAAATAGAGTGAGGCTCTAAGTGTAAAAGATAACTAAGTAATAGATAACGAAGTAGAAGCGAAGAGCAAGAGTCTAAGTGAGTCTTGGGTCGTAGAGTAGGGGAAGGCTCTGTAGCTGAGTGTGCAGAGGCCTAGTAGTCCACAGCTGAGTGCACAAACCCCTGCATCTGAGTGTGCGGGGTGGAGTCGAGTCTATAACTGAGGAAGAAAGTAATAAAGAGAAGTTTTATCTTAATTCTGTGTATCTGTTCTTGGGTTATTACATGTTTGATATAAATTGCAAATATATTGTTTATTTCTCTGCGGACTTGTATGAATGATTTATATTTCTAAGTATACGTTAACGCATACAAGTAGGCTAAGTTAATCAACTAACAAAAAAATACTAGTAAGGGCTTGGGTAATAACAGCGTTTGGCCCCCAATTAGGGCTGCGCGAAGGAAACATCTCAAGATGCGAGGTATGGGTAAGTGCGTGTATCGATGTGTGTGCAAGGTCGAACCGTGGACCACTTGAACTCATCAGACATCTCAAGGGTGCGGAAACATGGTTCTAGCACCCTCCCATACTACTTCGGGTGAGACCTCGGTCCTCACTCCACGGATTGTTACCGAAAGGGTGAGTAGTATCGGGATTTGTTTGGCTAAATCACCTCTGAACCTAGGTTAGGCCCCAACAAGCCAACAAATGGTTCTATTTCCAAGACCGGGATCTACATAAGAGATGTCTGATGTCGTATCACTGGAATCCGACAAAGAAAGAAATTGAAGAGTGGTTGGACAGAAAGATTCACGAGTTCATGGCGCAGGAAAATGAGAATCTGCGAGTATCAAAGGAACGGTGGTTAGAGCACTACTTATATACGGAAATCCAGGAAATTTTCTTTGCATCCTTCCCCTATGAGTTGTACGAGTGGATTGCGAAGCTAGTAGATAGTCAAGGAAGGTGTAGGCTCGATAAACCTATTGTGTGGACTCCAGAGTTGGTGTGCAAACTAGAAGCATCAGAAGATAAGATCATGTGCATTGTGGACCATTGGCTCGATCAAATTATAGGAGGGTTTATCACCGAGTTCGCGGTAGATACTTCAATCAGCTACAGTGAGGAAAAACGACACTTCCTCAAAGGACCGCGAGGTAAGTACGTTAAATCTTTGAACACTTGGATTAAAATGCTACTGTGTGAAAAGTGGGTTATGCAAATAAATTGATGTTTGGGGCTACGCGAAGTGGGAGGATCTATAGAAATGAAGGTAGCACAGATATAGAAACTAGCCCCTTGATTTCACCTCAGCGAAAAAGCTATTGATATTGCAACAAGATGATGGAGCTTAGTGAAAAGAGTCGCCTTCACTAAGTGGGCCCCCAGGCTATTTTTGGCGCAAGTCTATTTTTAGACTATGTCTATTTTTAGACATATGGATCATGTCTATGGATTGCAGGTTGCTGTTTATGGATGATTGATCAAGTTGGAAAAATAGATGGACTTCTATTTTTGATGAAGGTGTGAGTGATCACAGTGTGAGTGATCAAGTCTATTTTTAGACTGGCTGTCAAAAATAGAAAAGTCAAATATTATTATCTCACAATAATATTTGGACTATAAACTTAATCTTATTCTCTTAGAGCACTTCAGTTTGAGCTACAAAGGTGGCACATGCAGCTGTCAGAAGGAAATACGCTTTTCTTATGAGTCAGTTGAGTTGTTGCATGAATGACTTCAGTTAGAACTCAAGTGAGTTGAGTTTAGTGGACTGGAGGTGCAGTTGATGGAGTTGTGTTCAGTTTAGCTTTGTTAAACTGGTTGTATTTAGTCTAAATGGCGAATAGACTAGAGATGAGTTGGGTGAATTAGTTATTAATTCATTCAAAAGTTATTAACTCATAATACAACTAATGAATACATCAGTTAATTCAGTTGCATGTCAGTGCATGTTCAGTTCAGTAGGGACAGGTGTTAGAGAATCAGATTGCTATCAGTTGTGACTATATTTGTGCACCAGATCTTGCACAAATCAGGGGATTGAGTATGCCAATGAGTTTGCACGTATTGTAGCTTGTTCTCACGTGATTTAGCCAAGGAAAGACGTGGCTTCCTTGGAATTATCATCAATTCTTGAGCAGGTATTGAGCAGCGGAGGTAGGCAAGCAGCGAAAGAGATTTGAGCCAGTGATTGATTCAGATCTGAGCTGTATTGTGTGTAACAGAGGGAGCTGGTACTGGATTGCTTGTGATAAGCATTGTATTTTGTAATGTTACATGACTCAATCATTAATATACAAATAGTTGGGGTTTTTGGCGAGATGCTTTCCCCGGGATACATACTGTGTTAATGTGTGAATGCTCTTGATGTTTTATTGTTATTGATGCTGCTATATTGATGATCAACGTAGAGGAGCTTATGTATTGTGTATGTTTTCCACAATAGTACATGATCAGGATAATCTCTATTGAATATGTGTTAAATTATTCAAAATTTCTACACTAACGGTGTCAGCGGGCAAGGTGTTTGTTCTGTTGGATTAAATCCAGTTGTTTGGTAGTTAACAATCCTGTTATATTGAATGATCCAGGCTGGCTAATTGTTGTACATTAAATGCACACAGCTTTGGTTTTTGGTTGGGTTGAATGATATTCAAATCAATGTCTACGGGTTATTAGTTTTTGATTGATATGATTCTGTTCTTGATCTAGTTTCGAGTCAAGATATTGTTCCCTATACTAGGGGCTTTCTTTGAAGATTCTGTCTGCTCTTATATTAGTCAAATTTTTGGTCAGATCACTTCCCGATCACAGGCAATCCAGATTCTGATCAGAAGGTCAGGTTCCTAAATTTTTACTAAACTTTTACAGATGAGGGCACAGTTATACAGATATCTTGCCTTATCTGTTATTATTTATGACTTGATTTGAATTTTTGGCTTCTTGTCTGCTTTTGTCGAGTAATTGTTGGACAAGTAGCTCTAATCTTGCAGAGGGAGCAATTTTTGTTTTGCATGTGTGCACTTGTTTTTTTTTTTGAAGGATGTTTCAAGAGATCTATGGACCTTTCTGGATTCAATTCATGATTGGAGTTGGGTTTGAATCTCATTTAGTTTTTTTTTTTCTGTCTTTTCAAACTGCGTGTACATACTTACATAGAGCTCCAAGAAATGCAATATTTTTGACTAAGTTGATCTGGCATTTGTTTTATCAGTGTAATGTAAAAGGTGATTTATTTTAGTTGTTTTTAATATCCAGCTTTTTGAAAATCTCGATTTGGCGAACTTCCAAAATTAAAATTGATGAGAATTTGTTGCATCTGCATGTTTTGCACTGGCGCTTCTGGTAACTTTTGTTTGAGGTTATTTGATTTATTGTGTCATTAAGGTGTTTGATGTGGTTCTCATGAAGTCATAAAACTACTTTTGAGAATTATTTGGTAGGTTGTTCGTGTTGAGTTGCAGTTTCCAAATTCCTTTTAAAATACTAGTCATTGATGCATTAGTCTGGGGTATTTTATATTGTCTAAGGTAGTATTGAGCTCTGTTGAGAGATATTTTATGTTTTTTTAGCTAGTATTGAGCTCTGCTGATCAATATATCTTACGCAAAAAGATTAACGCAGTCATGTTTTGTCTGTTGCTGAATTCTGAATTCTGCAATTTGATTGTGTGGGGTTAAAAATGGAGAAATTGGCGAAGCTAAAAGAGGACCTGGAATTCAAATTTAGCCATCTGGAATACCAGAGCGGATTTGGCAATAATTTTTCCTCGGAAGCAAAACCTGGTGCACTGCCGGTGGAGCCGAATAATCCCTTGAAGTGTCCTTATGCCCTCTACGCCGAGCAAATCTCAGGGACGGAAATTACAGTTCCAAGGAAGCCCAACCAGAGAAGGTTAGATATTTATCTATGGATTCCCTTCCAGTCTTTGTGCAATTAGCTTTTCCTTATTTCATTTTCTGTAGCCTCTGTGCGTTCCTGTGTTTCGAACTTTGGTCGACCGAGTCTTGCAAATAGTTTCGAGGTTTTACTATGAGTAATTAATAATAAATATTGGAAAGTTCAAATTAAATCTGCTTTAATATAAAACTGGTGAATGGGAGCAGCGACTTAGGAAATGATAGAAAATTGGTTCAGGTTTTATTGGTTTTCGATTTAGATTTTATTAGGTTGTCGGTTGTCGGTTCACTAGTTGCTAGTCTTGTGTGAGATTGCATCTTTCGTTGTGTGAAAATCAAAAGGTAATATCAGATTTTAACAAAATAGTAAATTAAACAAATACCCTATTATGTTCGAAAATGCTGTCAGTGTTAGATTGAACGTTTTCATGTCTTCCTCAATATCACTTAAAGTGGAGGACAGAAGAGAATCAAACCTTTGTTCGGTTCGGTGAGGGGAAAGATTTTCGAGCATTTAAAATCAAACCTCAGTTCTGTGAGGTGAAAGATTCTCGAGTATTTAATAATATGAGATGAACCTGGAAATAAGATGATGAGCACGTTCACGAAGTCGGAAATTGCTTTTAACTGGAAGCGAAGGTTTTCCATAATTGCGAATTTGTCAAACCCGAGACACTGGTATGAATCCCAAGAAGCACTGCGAATGACTGGTTTCTCGAGTTACGCATCTGTCAGGGCATCCACCATTTTTTTTTTTTTATAAGTTTTCTTTCCTTTATTACTTGATATTCTTAGTCTATATGCCTTTTGGACGTCTTAAACCCAACTGTGACAGATTAAATGCTGAGATCATTATCTGGCCAGCAACAGATGAAACGCTGAGAAACGTTGTGGATTTGTCCAGTTTAGTAACAAGCATTGCTTATGGAGAATTGAGTCCCTATTGCACTCTTACTTATGTTTCTGCCTGTATTCACTTTGGATTTGGAATTTGATTTGTTTTTTTTTGCAATGCAACCAGGTAACGAGGGGAATTTGAGTAACATATTTCATTGTTTCTTTTGAATATAGCTACGATTGAAATAGAGTGTTACATATAGAGTGTTACTATTGAAATTGAAGGTTCAATAGTAGATCTACTAATTACAGATTTTTCTATGTGTGTTAAAACTTTTGTTTCTTGATACCTTCCATTCCAGCTTTTATCTTATTAAAAAGAATCCTCAACGTATTCAACTGGTTATTTTATAGAATTTTAGGGTTTTGCCAAGCTCTGTGCTTCTTTGCCGTTTGCACAGAGTTACTATGAATTTAATTAACTTTTTCCTTTTTTTTATTGATTGAAGTGACAATTCAACGATTCAAAGATTTCGCCCTGAGCCTTTGCCGTTTGCACAGAGTTACTTTATGAATTTAATTAATGACCTGGACATGTTGTTTAAATAACAGAAGCAGTAATGATGCTCTAATAAGACTGCAATGCTATCAGTCAGTCAATCAAAATCTGAAGAAATAAAATTCTAAAATTCTAAAAAAATAAATTATTTATTTTTCATAATGTATATTTTAAGATTTTGGTTTGATTTTTGTCAACAAAAAAAATAATGGCTAAGTCAATCCATTCTCGAATGCATTATACCCTGTGGGTAGCAAGGATAATAAATATACCTCTACATCTAATAGAAAATTATTGGTGTTTTCAATCCAGAAATGAATATATCTCTCCGTCAGTATAAGACAAGCCGCCATCATAACAAAATATATAAAGGCAAAAACAGGTTTTGGGCATTGTGAAAAGTTTAATATATAAATAAATTGAAGGGAAGATGTTTTCTAAAAAGTCACGTAACCTTAAAAGTTAGTGTGAAGAAAGGTGAGTAAAATTTTTAAAATTGTTATGCTTAAAATTGTATTTTTATATTGAAATATACTTAGAGCACTTCATAATTTTTCAAATTTAAGTAATGTATACGCGGACACACATATAAAATGAAGATATGTCAACGTCGAGAATAAGACCAGTGTGGACGTGTTATGAGAGGGATTCTCTCTAACGACTATTGGACCTTTGTGCTAACAAGAAAATTATAGAGAAAAACTCAACAATATTGTGAATAATAGCTTAAAATAAGGGTTTATTCATGAAGTTTGATATGTCTAACTGTAAATCCTTTAGCCATTGAAAATATGCAGAGCATTAAAAGTAGAGATTTATTGATTTTTTTATTTAACTGGTCTTAGCTGCACCCTATGGCCTTCATACTTCCTGAACAATCTCTGCACTCCGAAAACGATTCACTGTACTCCCACAACAATTCTTATTGCTACTAAACTTACAACTTATTATCTACAATTATTGCTACGATTATCTGTTACAGCTTGTTGATGATAAGTGTTATCTGTTGAAGTTGAAACTTATGGTTGGTCATTTAGGCGGATTGCTATAAGTTATCTCTGCTAAGTAATTGATGATATTAATGTACTAAATAGTTGATGCTTTAAGGATTATCATTAATCCACTGCAAGAATCCATGTTTTGATATTTGATATTTTGATACTTTGACAAACGAGAACTGAGGAGACTATCTCCTTGCTGACAACGGACTATAATGTGTACACTCCATCGATTGTCCTGCCATTCTTCATATTTTCGAAAACTAGCATCATTCGGGAGGAAATTTGTAAGTGTATATTGCAAGATTGCAGGTGTCTGAATGTTTCAAACCACGATATGAGGTTGATCAGTATGGGCAGATTTCTCGACAAGTTTACAATTTTCTATC
>APFE030361419.1:80498-124780 GCA_000404065.3 Pinus taeda
GATGAGACCTTGCTACGGGAGCCCCGATGTGGAGTAGCAGGAACTGACTGATTGGGTAGAGATAGATGCGGATGGAGTGGCAGAGAGAGCGAAAGTGCGGGGAATCCCAGGACAGCGCATAGCATGCAGGCTGCAGTAATGCGAGAGGCACAAGTGTTTTGCACAGTGCTAGGTGGCACAGAGAGGTGTGCAATGGTGCGAGATGCATGAAGATGTTGCAGTAGCACAGATGTCAGAGAGGGAGCACTTGTCAGCAGCATGTAGAGCTTCAACATCAGAGTATGTTTCTAGGCCAACAGGGAGGTCAGTTGGGAGGTGCAGTGCGGATGCAATGTCGGGAGATAGAACCAGCAGCAGCACAGATGCAGTCAGAGATCAAGGTGACAGAGGCTAGAGCAGTCAGATACTGAAGAGCACAAAGATGCATAGTTTTTAGTCGACAGAGGCAATAGCAGTCAGAGACTTTGATGATAGAGCAAGTGGACCAGCCAGATGTATTGCATGCAGAACATTCTAGAGTTACAGGATCGAGTTTGATAGGAAGCCTTTCTTGTTGAGAGGGAGTGTTGAAAAGTGTGCAACAAAAAATGCTTGTTGAGAATGCAACAAGATGATGGAGCTTAGTGAAAAGAGTCGCCTTCACTAAGTGGGCCCGCAGGCTATTTTTGGCGCAAGTCTATTTTTAGACTATGTCTATTTTTAGACATATGGATCATTTCTATGGATTGCAGGTTGTTGTTTATGGATGATTGATCAAGTTGGAAAAAATAGATGGACTTCTATTTTTAGACCACAGCGGAGTGACACCACAGCGGAGTGACTGCTCAGTCTAAATATAGAACAGTCAATTATTATTAGCTCATAATAATATTTAGACTATAAACTGTGTCTTATTCTCTTGGAGCACTTCAGGATGAGCTACGGATGTGGTACATGCATATCCCAAAAGGAAATACGTTGTTACCTATGGGATGACTAATATTTGCATGCAGGACTTCAGTTAGAACTAAAGTGAGTTGGTTTAGTGGACTGGAGGTGTAGTTGATGGAGTTGTGTTCAGTTTAGCTTTGTTAAACTGGTTGTATTTAGTCTAACTGGCAAATAGACTAGAGATGAGTTGGGTGAATTAGTTATTAATTAATTCACAAGTTATTAACTCATAATACAACTAATGAATACATCAGTTAACTCAGTTGCATGTCAGTGCATGTTCAGTTCAACAGGGACAGGTGGTAGAGAATCAGATTGCTATCAGTTGTGACTATAGTTGTGCACCAGATCTTGCACAATCAAGGGATTGAGTATGCCAATGAGTTTGCCCACGTATTTGCCCACATTGTAGCTTGTGCTCACGTCCAACATAGTGTGAGTGACTATTTTTCAGGTGAAAAACGAGTTTGGTGAGCCATTCTCATCAATTCTCATGCAGGTATTGAGCAGAGGAGGCAGGCAAGTAGCGGAGGAGATTTGAGCCAGTGATTGATTCAGATCTGAGCTGTATTGTGTGTAACAGAGGTGGAGATACTTGTGAGAAGTATTATGCTGTGTAATGTTACATGACTCAATCATTAATATACAGATAGTTGGGGTTTATAGCGAGATGCTTTCCCCGGGATACATACTGTGTTAATGTGTGAATGCTCTTGATGTTTTATTGTTATTGATGCTGCTATATTGATGATCAACGTAGAGGTTCTTATGTATTGTGTATGTTTTCCACAATAGTACATGATCAGAATAATCTCTGTTGAATATGTGTTAAATTATTCAAAATTTCTACAAAAGCGAGGAAGAACTCGCGAAGGTTTCACTAAGAAGTGCAATTAGTCTGATAAGGCAGCGAATTTTGCACATACCACCCCCACCTACACCGCCACCAGTTTCACCATTTTCAACCACGTCTTCGCCCACACCACCTCCGCCACCACCACAGTTCAATATGGCGAGCGCAATAAAGTTGTCGGTGTTCAAAGGAGTAGGGAATGAAGATCCAGACCAATTTTGGTTCGTGGTAAAGGTTGTATGGGAAGCACAAGGAGTCATGGATGAAAATGTAAAGAAGGCAACACTGGTAAGCGTGTTGCAGGATCTTGCACTTACATGGTACATTAAGCATTTCAATGATATTCCAAACATAGGGATCACGGATATCCAAGTTGTGCTAAACAGGGAATTTAGCAGGCCAAAATCGGAGATAGTCGATTATCAGATTTAAGGAAATCGCGATGCTTCCAGGTGAGACCAACTGGGAGCTGGATCAGAGACTGAAGGGTATGATTCATGAAGCCAACATGACCTTGACAGTTGGACAGCACTGCGCATGGCTTGTAGCGTCACTAATGCCGCATCTAAGGACTGCGCTGTCACAGTAGAAGCTATCCACCCAGGCCGAAGCCTTGGAGATTGCAATGAGACTGCACGAGACCCCAATACAAGATCCTAGTCTGGGAGTCCAATATATCCATGCATAGTTGAAAAACCTATGTCTAGATATCCAGAGTTTGAAACAGGACAAGACAACTCGCCCAGAAGTGCGCGAGGAGGTATGGTGCATAAAGTACAAAGGCTAGGGACATGACAAGGACCATTGTCCAGTTTTCGCGAACTACCTGGAGGGAGGAGGGCCAATGCCATTGAGACCAGAGGCACAAACATGAATGAGCACAATGCTTGCATTATGGTGCATGATTTGTCAAATAGGAGAGAAGCATGCTACAAATAACTGCCATCTATTACAAAAGTATACACAGACTTCCTAGCAGTTGTTCTATAATTTCTGCAGATCAGAAGGTGATGATGAGCGCACCTATATAAGTTATGAACTGATGATGGATCAGAATCCTGCTTATAGAGTTCAGATTGAAACACAAGCCCTCGATCAAAATGCAGGAATGGCACACATTGGGTTTTAGGGACGTGGACGTGGTCGCGGTGGAATGGGACCAGGAAGGGGACGTGGACAGCTAATTTGTTACAATTGCGGAGGGCCAGGGAATTATGCCTACTATTGTACAAATCTGACGAGAGCATCATGTTTATATTGTACCTAGTTTGACCATGAGATGGAGCACTGCCCCACATTGATAGCGAGGTTGCGCGATAAAGGAACTCTTCTGCCTCCCCTGACTCAGAACCTGCAAATGATGAGGTTTGAGCTATGTGAAGAGGACCAAATTTAAACATCATGCTCCGAAGTGGTATCACAACAGGAGATGACAAGGGCAAGCAACCCGAAGAGAGTGCTTGGGTTCGCAAGGCTCCAACAAAGGAACCAGAGTTTGATTTGGAGCGTGCGAAGGAGACATTCATGGAAGCTAAGAAGAGCTTCACAGAGGCCTCCACTTCAGGTAGTAAAGACAAACTAGAACCAAAGATGGACCCATCAATGCTCACTACCTTTCTGGACACATGCATGAAATTGCTGCACGACAGCAAAGTTGTGAAGGCACTGCAAGAACTCATCACTAGGTGTGCAGGGTTAGGAGAACCGTGCGTAGTCCAAAAGATCGGGTAGCACACACCACGAACAGGAAGGGAGATGAGATTGACTACACAAATCGGGGAATATGAAATGGATTAAGTAATTCTGGATCTACGATTGAATGTGAACGTCCTACTAAAGCAGACATGGGAGCGCATGGATAGATCCACGTTGGAATGGTATCATATTCAATTGCAAATGGCAAGCCAACAAAAGATCCTACCAATGGGAAGATTGTAGGGAATAATGGTAGATATTGAAGGTGCGAGCGCGCTTGCAGATTTCGAAGTGATAGAGATTGTTGATGACAACAATCCCTATCCTGCACTACTGGAAATAGATTGGGCCATTGACATGAATGGCGTGATAAATCTAAAGAAGCACAAGATGATTTTTGAGAAAAAGTCACTACGTGTAGTGGTACCTTTAGACCCTGCGGAAGGATTGCGCTACACAGAGCCAGTGCGAGACAACAAGAGCGGTGATGATCTAGACTGTATCTACAAGATAACCGCACGAGAACAAGATTGGTTGAATCCTACATTGGATTGTAGGATTTTTTGGGAGTGTGAAATCTCCTGCACATCAGATTTGGACGAGGAAATAGAACGATGGTAGAAATGGTTACACGAGGTAAGCATGATCAATTGCAACATGATGGTAAGATCACTGCACTGCGTGACAACAGAGGTAAGAGGTCTGCCTATGTATGACGGGTTGAGCAAGGTGGATGATTTCCTGAAAAAGTTTAAAAGAGAAGTACCAGAACATCAGTGTTTTGATGCTCTGAAATGGGCACTACGCGCTATACCCGCAAGATGGTGGGGTACGCATCAAATAAGTTTTGAGGACTGGCGCGAATGCAGAAGGATGATGCTCATACAGTTTGGGAAGCCTCAGATGAGGATGAAATCCAAGTATGACGAACAAAGCAACTTGCACGCCCACCACTCTAGATGGATACAAGTGTATGGTACACAACCTGCATGAACGAACACTGTCCTTGTGATAGGAAACAAGACCAACAAGCAAGAGTGGGCAAGGCGATGGCATGAATGACGAAGTATGGTGAAACCAAACGCACCAAAGATTATCCACATGGAAGCCTTTGACAAGGTATGCGAAGTACTGAACACGGTCCACCATGTGAGACAAACTGACTGGGACTTGCGCGTACCAGCAATTCTATGGACTTATAGGACCATGTGTAAAGCTCTGACCATGTGGGCACTTCTGATGTTGAAGTATGAAGTAGATACTATAATCCCTATGGAGAAGGCATAGCCTATTCCGCGCATGATAGCACCTGTAGATACAACGATTCGTGAAGCCCGGAAAGAAGGAATCACATAGCTGTAAGAGACAGAACACATGAGACTTGAGGAAGAACTCCAACAGGGAAACCTTAGATTTTTCAAACTTGAAAAAGAAAGGGTGCGGTTAAGAGAGAAAAATGCTTTGATGGATGTTGAGGTCAAGAAGCTGGAGGGCAAGCTAAAGGAAGAGTTTCTCGCCGAAAAAACTGGGATGATAAGGCAAGGTGCATATGATCATACTGCAAAGTTTGAGAACTATCACTGTAAATTGGTTAGTCTGATGCCTTGGCTTGGATCGCATATTGCTAAGTGTAGTGACCAGGGTAGCGCGTTGCAAATAAGGAAGTGCACACCATAGAAGGTGGGGATTCTCTAAGAACTGTGATGGAGGATAGGATGACGCTCCACACGGGTGGT
The DNA here is from genome assembly GCA_000404065.3 of Pinus taeda. Classification (NCBI taxonomy): domain Eukaryota; kingdom Viridiplantae; phylum Streptophyta; class Pinopsida; order Pinales; family Pinaceae; genus Pinus; species Pinus taeda. Next base: position 85,713 of record APFE030361419.1, read on the forward strand.
GAAACCACCTGACTAGCCAAGGGAGGGATAGTCTTAGCGCTCCAGGTAGTTGGAAGGGAGTGCAGGACTATAAATTATCCTGCCCGGGAGTTGCGCGATGTTGGAGATGCACGTAGAAGCAGAGAGTCACAAGGTCCGCAATCATGCACGAGGGACTGCGCTGCCACATGTATTGGCCAGAAAGTGACCGTTGAAGTCACTGTTCATGATGGGATGATCGACTTGAGGCTAAATGGAGTGGGTGGTGGACATTTAAGACGCGATTTATGGGCAAGATTTGGGAAAATCTGCCGCCAAGAATGCATTAATGAACTAGAGTTGGGGAGAATGGTCGAATTTGAATTCAAAAGGCATTATAAAATGCGAAGGGCTAACCAGCAAACAACACTTGGTCATTTGAGAATTGAGCGATTGAGAAGAACCTTGAGCATTATGAGTTGAGTGTTAATTGAGCCCCTAAATTCGCGAGTGATAGATTACAACCCAGATACGATGACAACAACTAAGGGTGGTCTAGGAATAGAAGAGGTAACCACTGGCGAGGTCTCACAAACCCCAATTGTGGATGTTCCAGGAGGTGCCAGGGTTGTGTCAGAGATCCCCAAATCACCGTGTATGCCAAGGCCCAAGAAGGATAAACAAGCAATGGCTCCAGTACGCGTGTCTCGGAGGAACCTGCTATGGAGAAAACTATTAATGGAAGAGAAGGGGAAAGCTATCATGATAGAAACAGATGAGGAGGAAGAAGTTTTGAAGGCCCTTATGATTGGAGAGGAAGAAGATGAAGGCATGGAGGAGGATATTCAACCTACATGCTCTACAAAAAAATTTCCCGCATATGTCCCCCCACGAAAAGGGAAGGCCAAAGTGCCCAAGGACCTAAACAAAACCAAGAGTTCACTCCAAACCCCGCTCCTCCTAGACGACATTGTATTTGAAGGAACACACCTGGGCCGTGTGCTAACCATGATGGGACCTCGCTGACTGTGAGAAGTTCCCTCATCTTGACACCAGTAATCTCATGAAGCAGAACAACATGGGGGTGGTGACAACATTAGAGCTGCAGAAGTGGCTACGTGGAGTGGAAAAGGCTGGGCTACTGAACCTACTATAGGTGCCACATTTCCACCACGCCCTAATAGCCATTTTCGTCATCAGGAAGCTGCTCTTCCTGGTGCTTGATGGGTATCTATCACTGGACGAGCCTATCCTCATCATGGCAGACCTAATCCATCTCATTTCCTGGCTACCAGACAAAGGAAAGGACCCCGTGACCATATCAGAAAGGAAGGGTAGTGATTTGATCCTTGCAGAGACCATGAAGATGAAGTGCAAACTAGAGAAGAAGAAGAGGGGATATGCCATCTCCAACATCAAGGACAAAGCAGTACGCACATCAACCCAAATCCTGACCAGCAAAGTTATGCGAAAGTGTCGCACAAATGAGGTACCTGCACCAGTGATCGCACTGGCCAAGAAGTGCATGGAGGGGGTCCAGTTTAACTGGGCTGAATTCCTATGTATGGAATTCTTGAAGACTCGTCACGAAGCCCATGAGCAGGGTAAAACCTTCCACTATGTGTGGCTATTTCTATCCATACTGTTGGTAGCGGGGGAACTGCCGGAGGACAGTTAATTCCCTAAAATTGACAGAGATTTACCAGAGGCCGTGAAGTATGCTTCACTCTGGGTCATGAAGAATGTGAAAAGGATATGTGACAGCAAGATCTTCTAGGTGCTCATGGAGATGAACATCTGGATGTGGATCAATTGGAAGCCACGTTTGTCACCCACGGTGTACAATAGTCTGCAAAGCTTTTCAGAATTCAAAGACGACATGCATAATATATACATTAGGGCACGCAACGACACAAAAAAGTAGTGGATGAAGCTACCTTTTGTAGCCACTGACGACGCCATTTTCACTTTCTTGGAGGCATGGCCTTCGGAATGGTGCACCCCAGATCTTGCAAAACTCGAGAGGGTGGAAACATAGAAGAAGAAGGATGATGCCAAGCTGCACGTCACATAGTTGGCCAAGAAAAGGTGGAAGGAAATAGCAACAGCTGAGGTACAGGCAGTAGGGGAAGCAGCATGAAAATTATCCTAGCAGAAAAAGGCCGCAGAAGAAGCTATAGCACAGGAAGCAACCGCGAAGGCGGGCAAGGGCCAAACAACGCCCTCACAGGGGTAGGAGACAGAGGAAGCAGAAACAACAGAAGGGAGCACAGACCCAGTGAGCACATCCACATTGTTGAAGTGCCCACAGACAATAGAAAGATCAAGACCGAGGAAGAAGGTCAAGGCCTCAAGGTTGGCCATTGACCCGATCACCCTAACTGAGGGTTATCTCCATAACATCAGCGAGACACTACGCGATGTCACCAATGAGGCTCTTTAGGATTTTATGCAGGAGCACCAGACTGTGTTAGGAGCCCTCAGGGCATAGTTGCAAGAGTTACAAGTGTGTCCCCCTCAGGTGGGCAACCTTTCAACCCACCTCGCAACAGGATCCTTAGCAGCAGAGCAAATGCTGCGTGCATGGATGGAAAACACAATAGTGTTACCGGAAGGGGCCCTAGTGACAGTGAATGAGGTCGATAGATTTTCAGTTAGCATGATGAAAGGCCTTGGCCTTAATTTGGCTACCATTTCGTGTGAGACACTATATCTATTACAAGATGGGATAACGACAGAGTTGTGTGCTAGGGAGAGCCGCACGATCGAAGTCCTTAGTGAGCAAAAGATAAACATGGAACAACTTAGCTTGCAGCGCGATGAATTGGTGTCACAATATCAGTAGTTGGTGCAAGTGGTAGGCGACGCTTGCCGCAATGTCCTGGAGCTAGCTATCCCAGCAGATCTACCGTCGGAGGTGCAGATCCATAGACTAGCAGCAGGAGTCCATGAGGCCAGGGAAGAAATGATAAAGGTTCAGTTGGAGCTAAATCTTCATATCATCAAGCTGCGGTTAAAGGCACAACCATCCAATCACCTAAAAGTCAAAGAATAATGCACTAGCACTATCACAACGAGATTGGAGGAAATTGGAGGTGAAGTGTGGGACTGTACCAACACGTTGGAACAAGCACTTGAGGTCCTCACAACTCTGCAGGAGGACCCCAACATCCAGCACTTGGAGACAGAAGCACGAGAACTCTAGCAGCAATACGAAAGTGTTTGAGGAACTTTGCGAATAGTAGTCCTCACCCAGAGGCTTGCGAGGATGCAGCAAGCCAAAGCACTGAAGGAGCAGGTGGACATGGCGTGACACAAGGAAGCAGTTCTCAAAGTGTGCGTTTAGCCTTGGATTGACGAGGCTTTCACTATCACAGACAACATCAAAGGAAAGCTCATGCACATACAAGGGATGCACACATTGATTCAGAGAAGCACCCGAGACATAGAGGTCTCAGAACAACAGATGTAGCAGATGCAACAAGCAGCAGCTTAGTGCGTTGTGGACCTCAGCACAGTTCGAGAACAGTTGGAGGGACTTCATGCTAAGATCATTCCGTTGACCAAGTGACTCGAGAGTGAGTCAAGATGTTTGTGTTGGGGGCCTGTTGGGCATGGAACCCCCCAAGGCATGTTTTTGGGCTCAAAGCCCAAGTTTTGACCCAATATTGTTGTAAAGACTCCACAAATTACGGGTGGAGAGCACGAAATGTATGATAGAGTCACAGGGTTGTATGCCCTAGTCTTGTAATGTGATGTCGGCCTACCCATGGTCCGTGGACCAAGTGATTGTATAAATAGAGTGAGGCTCTAAGTGTAAAAGATAACTAAGTAATAGATAACGAAGTAGAAGCGAAGAGCAAGAGTCGATGTGTCTAAGTGTGTCTTGGGTCGTAGGGTAGGAGAAGGCTCTGCAGTTGAGTGCACAGAGGCCTAGTAGTTCATAGTTGAGTGCACGGACCCCTGCAGCTGAGTGCGTAGGGTGGAGTCGAATCTGTAACCGAGGAAGAAGGTAATAAAGAGAATTTTTATCTTAATTCTGTGTATATGTTCTTGGGTTATTTCATGTTTGATATAAATTGCAAATATATTGTTTATTTACTTCGCACACCTGTATGAATGATTTATATTGCTAAGTATATGTTAACGCATACAAGTACGCTAATTTAATCAACTAACAATGGAATACTCGTAAGGGCTTGGGTAATAACAATGTTCAACCCTCGAGTAGGGCTATGCGAAGGCAACATCTCAGGCTACGAGGTATGGGTAAGTGCGCATAGCGAATTGCACGCAGGGTCGAACTGTGGACCACTTGAAATCATCAGACATCTCCAGGGTGCGGAAACCTAGTTCTAACACCCTACCATACTACATCGGGTGAGACCTTAGTTCGCACTCCGTGGACTGTCGCCGAAAGGGCCAGTAGTACTGGGATTTTTTTGGCTAAATCACCTCTGAACCTAGGCCAGGCCCCAACAAGCCAAAACTTCCTAAGGGGGTTGGAATGATATAGGTGGATGTTGGTGGTCACCTGCCTATCCCACATTGACCCCCACAACTATTTATTTTAGTTTTCAATTTCCTTAATTGTAGCATAATTTACTATTTTTAGTAGTTTTGCGGGTCCTAAACTTCCAGAGCCGTTTTGAGGCCCTAAACGACATTTTTTGGCAATCTTGTACCAATTATTTTCTACCTAAAATCGTCTTTTCCGTCATATTCCTCGAAGAGATATTTCCAACAGGGTATCATGCACGTCAAATGGATATAATATGACCAAGTCGCGACCTTGGGAAGTTGGCTGTCCAACTAACCCCAACGCGGCCCATAAACTCTTGGTGTTACATCTCCTCAAGTTAGGGTTTTGGTTGTTTATTATTTCCTCTTATTGTTTAATAATAAAAATTCCTTTGAGCCTCATTGCAATGCAGTTCAGAGGCATGTAGCCACCACATCTCTTCTCAAAGATAAGCTACCATTGTCTGAGCTAGTTTATTTCAATTTCTGTTTGTAAGCATATTTTAGTATTTTACATTAATAAAATGAAGTATTATTTTTGCTGCATCTCTGTAATTTGTTGTGTTCTTGTTTAAATCCGGATCAATGGTATTAGAGTGGTATGCTTTTTCTCTGTTTTTCTTTGCATGTCCCCAACGAGGTCAGGATATAAGGAGTTAGGGCTTGAACTAGTGAAACCTTTGCAAGACTAGCCTCACAAATCCTGATGGCCTCCCATGGCGGATGAAAAGAAAGATGAGGGGGCAGGAGATCCTATCAAAATATTGCTTGAAGAAGCCATTGAGTGACAAAGGAATGCAATGATGGAAAACTTTGCCCAGATCCTTTAGCGGCTACCGAGGGGCGACACATCTACTTCCAACAGCTACTTTGGAAACCCCACACCCTTTAAGGTACAAGTTAACTTTGAAATCCCCATGTTCGAGGGTCAGATAGACACAAATGCTCTAGATAAATGGTTAAATCTGCTAGAAGGTTATTTTTTTGTTCATGATTTTTCCAGCTGGGAAAATATCACTTTTGCACTTCTCAAGGTAGCCCCCCACATCAAGGATGGTGGGAAACCTACTGCAAGCAGAAGGATGAAAGTACGGGCTCACTGTTTTTAGCAGCTCCCACTTGAAATTCATTCTAGGATGCCAAGTACAAGCATCGACATGAACAACATCAAGTGCCACACAAGTTTCAAGTGGGCGATAAAGTGGGATGCCTTACAAGAGCCCATCGGAAGCTTAGACCACTCTGATATGGTCCTTACACCATTACCAAGGCTGTGGGATACAATGCTTTTAAGCATAGGATTCCCCCATTTCTTGGCTTACACCGAGTGCTCAATGTGGACTTCCCTCGAGCATGCTTCCCACCATTACTAGAAACATCAGAGATTGCAGAACAGTTCACTAGGGACCAAGTTCAGCAGAAGTTTCCCCATCTCATGGAGGCACTCAACAAAATGGGTACCATCGCTTCCTAAAGGGGGAGGAATGATCCAGGTGGATTTGGTGGTCACCCTCCTATCCCACATGGACCCTCACAATTGTCTCTTTCAGTTTTTCAGTTTTCTTAATTGTAGCACAATTACTATTTTTAGCTGTTTTTCAGGGCCTAAACTTCGAGAGCCGTTTTGCGGCCTTAAATGAAGTTTTTTTTGGTAATCTTGTACAAAATATTTTTTTCTTAGAATCATATTTTTCATCATAGTCCTCGGAGAGATCTTTCCAACGGGGTATCATGCACGTCAAACGGAGATAATATGACCAAGTCGCGACCCCGGGAAGTTGGCTATCCAACTAACCCCAACGGGGCCCATAAACTCTTGGTATTACATCTCCTCAGGTTAGGGTTTTATTTGTTTAGGGTTTTCTCTTATTTTTCAATAATAAAAATGCTCTTGGGCCTCATTGTAATGCAGTTCAGAGGCATGTAGCCACCACATCTCTTCTCAGAGATAAGCTACCATCGCCCGAGCTAATTTATTTCCATTTCTATTTGTAAGCCTTATTTCAATATTTTACATTAATGAAATGAAGTATTATTTTTGCTACATCTTTGTATTTATAGTTATATATGTAATTTGTTGCGTTCCCTTTTAAATTTGGATCAGTGGTATCAAAGCGGTTTGCTTTATTTCTGTTTTTCTTTGCATGTCCCCAACGAGGTTGGGATAGAAGGAGTTAGGGCTTGAACTAGTCGAACCTTTGCAAGACCAGCCTCGCAAATCTCGATGACCTCACATGCCAGATGAAAAGAAAGATGAGGGAGTAGGAGATCCTATCAAAATCATGCTTGAAGAAGCCCTCAAGTGACAAAGGAATGTGATGATGGAAAACTTTGCCCAGATCCTTTAGCAGCTACCCAGGGGTGACACATCTGCTTCCAACAACTACTTTGAAAACACCACACTCTTTAAGGTACAAGTTAACTTTGAAATCCCCATATTTAATGGTCTGATAGACGCATATGCCATAGATAAATTGTTAAATTTGTTAGAAGGTTATTTTTTGTTCATGATTTTACCGGTCGGGAAAAGATCACTTTTTCACTTCTCAAAGCAGCCCCCCACGTCAAGGACTGGTGGGAAACCTACTGTGAGCAGAAGGATGAAAGTAAAGTCTCACTATTTTCAACTGCACCCACTAGGAATTCATTTTGGGATGCCAAGTACAAGCAACAACATGATCAACATAGGGTGCAAGACAAGTTTCAAGTGGGCAACAAAGTCTAGTTGCATTTGTAGAAAGAATGCCTTACAAGAGCCCATCAGAAGCTCAGACCACTCTGATATGGTCCTTACACCATTATCAAGGGTGTGGGAAATAATTCTTTTAAGCACAACATTCCCCCATTTCTTGGCTTGCACTGAGTGTTCAATGTGGACCGCCCTCGAGCATGCTTCCCACCATTACTGGACACATTAGAGATTGCAAAACAACTCGCCAGGGACCAAGTTCAACAGAAGTTTCCCCATCTAATGGAGGCACTCAACGCAATGGGGAACATTGATTCATAAGGGGGATGAATGATTCAAGTGGATGTTGGTGGTCACCCACCTATCCCACATGGACCCCCATAATAGTCTCTTTCAGTTTTTCAGTTTCCTTAATTGAAGCATAGTTTACTATTTTTAGTCGTTTTTCGTGTCCTAAAATTTTGGATCCGTTTTGAGGCCCTAAATGGTGTTTTTTTTTGGCAATATTGTACCAACGATATTTTTCCTAGAGTCACCTTTCATGTCGTAGTCCTCGGAGAGATCTTTCTAACAAACAGAGATAATATGATCAAGTCGCAACCTCGGGAAGTTGGTTGTCCAACTAACCCCAATGGGCCATAAACTCTTGGTGTTACTTATCCTCGGGTTAGGGTTTTGGTTGTTTAGGGTTTTCTCTTATTTTTCAATAATAAAAATTCCCTTCAACCTCATTTTAATGCAGTTAAGAGGCATGTCGCTGAATAGGTGATCATGTTCTAAGTGAAGAAAATGCTCAAGAATTGGAACTACTCAGAACTGGTTGAAACCAGAATGAATGGATAAATCTCATCGTCCTGATTCCGGTGCCACAAACGGTTCGAAAAAATGACATCGTATGGAGGAGATATCGCATTTTAAAAATGCCTAGTGAACTGCAAATTTTTGAATTTTGGAAAAATTAAAAAAATATTATGAGGAGTATTCCTTGGAATATTCTCCAAAATATTCGCTGGAATATTTTGTTTGGTTGGACTAATCATAGGCCAACACGTGGCAAGCCCAGAGACCGCCACATCGCTCTGAATTTGCATGTCAAAATTTTTTATGAGGTCGAGCGAGATCAAACCCGTGACCTCCCGCAGGCAAGTGCAAGATCTTAATTGTCTTGACTATGCATTAGTTCGTAACAAATAACGGGAAAAATTTTTATTTGAATGTTAAAAATTTTGGTTTTTGGGTAGATTGTTGCGGTTACCTGCCAGCGGTCCCGCAACCTGGTCATATGGAGCCGTCTCCACTAACAATTATGCTAACAAACCTGCAATCGGCAACCTTATCTGCCGCCCAGTCCACGTGGTCACATGCGCGCAGACTCTGCTGACGGTTATGGTCATCCCGACTGTCAAGTCTGGTGAACTGCCAAATTTGGCACTTTTGCCAATTTTAATGGCCAGTTAACTCTAGTTAATCCAGTTTTGGTGGAGTTTCCTTAGGCCAACTTAGACAAAACTTCAGTTGGTCATAACTTTCAGGAGACAGAACCTTTTGGAGTGAATTTTGTTTTTGATTTCAAGTATTTTGAGCATTCTAGAGCCAATGGTATAGGTTTCAGAGTCAATAGAGCTAATCTTCAGGTACTTTTCAGTAGAGAAGCTTAGAGAGCCATCAGGGCCTAGGGAGTGTTGGTGCTGTATTGGGCTATGGTTAACCATTGGAGGTGAAAAAAAGCCAATATTTACTATTTTCTATGTTCTAAACTCATTCCCACAACTTATTTTTCCTATTTAGGCTTTCTTATCATTGTATAACCAGTTTGAGCATCTAATAAGAGCAAGGACATGCCCATTTGCGGGCCTTGGACCCAACAGATGTAGCCCAGGAGGGGTGAATTGCCTCATCAGCTGTTGTGTTATATTATGTGATTTTATCTTGTTGTGTTATTCAGATTTAATATGCTAAACAGTGAAATGAAATAATACTCCTTCACACATAAGACTCAGAATTTTATCAAAAACACTTTGTTTCAATTGCAAGGCATGAGTAATAGTTTACACATATAATTTAATGGAAATGAATATCTTGAATACCAAATACAAGTAGTTTCATTTTCAGATCAGATGGTTTTAGAGCTCAAGTTTTGAGTATTAGTTTTGTGCAAAGATATATTTGACTGTTTTGCAAGTTTTAATGCTTACTAGGCTTAAACTTCAAATAGGGAAAGGACAATTGGTTAGAGCACAAGATAATCCTCAACCAAGGAGGGCCAGGATGCCATTATCTCCACCTTCTAATTCACCCTCAATAGCCTTAGAAGAAGCTTCAAGTATGTCTGAAAGGGAAGGAGAAGTTCTTGAAGACATGGATCCAAAAGAAGAAGAACGGTTATTCAAAAAAAGCTTTTTTTGACATGACTGAGATGGTAAGAACATTATACCAAGAAAGGAATGATAGGTTGGTTGGAGAAGGGTCTAAACATCAGAAATAAGGAGAGGAATCTTCAGGAGGAAAGAAAGGTGATGATAATTCAAAAAAAGGACATATAGGAAATGGTGATCCACCATCCCCATCGTCATCCTCTTCCTCTACATCATCATCCTCTACCTCGGTAAATCAATCTCATAGGCTTAAATCTTCCGGAAAAAGTCCATTTTTAAAGCCAAACATTAAATTTGAATTACCCATGTTTAACAATGAAGTCAATGCAGAGAAACTTGACAATTGGATAAGACAGTTGGAAGTTTATTTAAGGATACAGAACTTACAGGATGATGACACCAAGATTCTGTTAGCCTCTTTAAAAATGGATGGAGCAGCATTGGTATGGTGGGAAGCCAAGACCAAGGATGAAATTAAAAAGCATGGTAAGATTACTTTAACATGGGCTAAATTTATTTATGCAATTAAGAAGAAATTTTATCCTCTTGCACATTTACAAAAGGCTATAATGAACTGGAAAAACTTTAGACAACTAAAGGGACAAAATGTTCAAGACTACACCCAAGAGTTTAGGAGAAGAGCACTCTTATTAGGGGTATACTTACAAAGTCAAGACACTTTGCTGAAATATATAGGTGGTTTGCACAACTACCTTAAACATACTATCCTTATGTTCAATCCTACTAGTCTAGACGAAGTTTGTGTACAAGCTACGTATTTAGAGACTAGAGGGAAAAACACTTTTGATGAGGGTAGAAACAAGCCTTTTAAGGGGAAAAACAAAGAGAAAACCTTTAAGGAAAAAGGCAAAAAGAATGCATCTGTCAAAAAGGAGGGTGTGAAAGTGATATGTAAACATTGTTCAAGAGAAGGCCATGAAGAGAAAAACTATTGGAAACTTTATCCTCAAAAAAGAAATCAGTTTAACAAAAACAAAGGAAAGAAGAAAAATACAATTACTACAACTACACCTCAAGATTTAGGTGATGATTCAGGTGAAAAAACCAAAATTGCAGCCATGGGTTTAAAGAGTATGAAGGGAAAGGAAACTGAAACTAAAGCAAGCACTAGTACTTCAAACTGTCATGTACAAGCTCCAAATGAGGAAGACAGAATTGAATTGTTCCATGTAAGGGTAGTCTCAAAACATACAAAAATTGGCACACTGTTTGATAGTGGGTCACAAGAAAATCTCATATTAGAAGACTTCGTCAAACAACTTAAACTTGAGACCATTCCACATCCAAAGCCATATCCACTTGGGTGGATATGCAAGGATGCAAACTTACAAGTCTCAAGAAAGTGCATGTTGTGCTTTTCAGTTACTGCATACTTTATTGACATAGTTGAACTTGATGTAGTACCGCTTGATATATTAGGAATTATTTTGGGAAGTCCTTACTTATTTGACAGGAAAGCAATATTCCATCACCATGAAAATAAATATCATCTGTTCAAAGATGGCAAGGAGTACATTGTCAGAGCACATCGCAAGAAGGCAAATATAGCGATGGTAAATGTGGGATAGGTAAAAAGGCTAGTTAATTCAAGTAAGAGTTTTGTACTTCTTATGATCAAGCCTAAGGTTGATGTGAATCACGAGTCATTTGAAATTTGTGATTCCAAGCTTGAAACATATTTATATGATGTAGTTGATGCACATCATGAGATCTTTCAGGAACCAACAGGTTTGCCGCCTAAAAGGGAGATTCAACATGAAATCCATTTACATCCAGATTGTCCTCTTCCTAATATAGGCATGTACTGCATGTCTATCATGGAGAATGCTGAAATAAAGAAGAAAATTAAAGACTTGTTGGACAAAGGTTTCATAAGACCAAGCACTTCACCATGTGGTCACCGATAGTGTTGATTCCAAAGAAAGATGGAACTTGGCGCATGCGTGTGGACTTCACGGCATTGAACAAAATAACAGTAAAGAATCGTTAACCACTTCCAAGGATCGATGATTTGTTAGATCAGCGGAAAGAGGCTAAACATTTCACTAAGTTAGACTTACGTAGTGGTTATCATCAAGTTAGAATTGAAGAAAGTGATATTTGGAAGACAACTTTTAAAACCAAACAAGGACTCTTTGAGTGGCTTGTTATGCCATTTGGTTTATGCAATGCACCTACAACTTTGTTGTGGGTAATGGATGATGTCTGTTATGAATATAATTCATAACAATTAGCTAAATAAAATAAATATAAATGTTAAATAATTAAATATTATTTAGGTTAATTAGTCATTAAATTAAGTGAAAAGGCATGTCTAAAAGACATGCGCATTCATGAAAGATCACTTGCTGAGGTATAAAAGCAGGGTCCTCATTGTACATCCAAATCATCTTATACATTTTTATATAATATTAAATAATTATTTTAAATGCTTGTGTGTATTTTTAAAAATTAAATCTACAAGCTATCAACATTTGAGTTTTAGCATAAGTTTTTATGCTACGGTGGTATTAGAGCCATGGCACATGATATAATCATGCAGGCCTTTGAACGTAGTTCGCCTCACCATGTGCCATTACGTTCACATCCTGATTACGTTGAATAGTTTAGTATTCAAGAAGCATTTCAACAATTATAAAAATCATTTCCAGAAGTTAAAGAATGTCGAAAGGAAATTGATGATCTAGATGAGGATTCAAATAAAGCTGATATTGATGAGAATGATGATTATGTAGACCAAGTTAAGGTTTCTGATGAAGCTAATATAGATCAAAAAAATTATAATGTTGAAAATCCAGAAGAAGATTTGACTAGAATGACGATAACGAAAAGGAAGTTTCTTTGGAGCAGGAAAACGAGTTATCACCTCCTGTGCAGAGTACATTTGCAGATCTATCTTCATAATTCAATTTAATATATGATCCCAGGCAATCTCAATCTCGGCCTCCATGGAGGGATACCATTATGCAGTTTCAGCAAGAAGGGGAGTACGGTTTGGAAAAGTTATGGAGGACACCCACAAGGCCTTCACAACGACTATCAAGATTGAAAGGGTAGGGGATCGAACTGTGGATGTCTCATTTTTTGGTGTATTTGATGATCACGCTGGTGGCCAGGCTGCAGATTTTACTGTTGAAAATATCGGCAACAAGATTTTGGATGCTCTACTTTAGGCAATCAGAAATCAAGCAAATTCAGACATTGAATCTGCCAATAAAAATAATATTGTTGAAAATAAAAATAATGTTCTTGAAAATAAAAATCTTCTTGATAACAAAATTCTTGAAAATGCAGTTAAAGCTGGGTACTTGAGAACAGACAAAGAATTTTTGAAGCTAGGTTTTCGCAGCAGTACTACCAGTGTGACTGCTCTCATTATCGATGGCAAATTGGTGGTTTCCAATGCCGAAGATTCTCAAGCAGTTTTCAGTAAAAGTGGCAAAGCCAAAGCCATTACAGCAGATAATAAAGCCGCAAGGAAGGACGAGCAAGAGCGCATGTGAAAATTGGGCGTTGGAATTAAAAATGGGTACATACAAGTAGTGAGAATGGCTTCAAATGTTGTGGAGGAGGAGTTGGTGGAAATCTTTGAGAAAATGAAGAAAGTTGCTGACAAAGCCTTTGCAGATGAGTACAGAAAAGCCGATGATAAATGCTGTGTGGATGCCCTGAAAGCTCTTCATGCTTTCCTGATAACTAACCAATTTCTTCTCGCTACTCAGCTTGGCAAATGCCTTCGGATTCTCACAAAGCATCCTCGAGTAATATCCGTACTGTAGTGTCTAAACTACTTGATGCCTGGAAGAAGGTTGCGGCCGCTGAATTATCAGCAAAATTTAATCCAAAGTGCCCTCCAAAACTCCCAAGTACAGGTAAATATAATGAACCGTTGCGTACAAAACCTGAAGAAAAGCAAGTCAAATCTGTTATACCTGAGGAAGAAGAAAATAAACGCAAGCTTGAATTATAAGTAGAATCTAATACAAACCATCCTCCAAAGTTCCCTATTGCTAAATGTAATGATCAAACAAAAAAAAAAAACCTATAATTTCAGAAGAAAAGAAAAACAAATCAGTTACAATTAAGAGTGAGGACAATGTGGTCCAATGATTAGCTGGCGTGTAAAAAAAAAACCGCACGACGCTGCCTCAACGTTTCCATTCGTGTTCTATCTATTGGTCGACAAAAAAATCGTTTATATATGTTATACTGCCAAGAGGAATAACCCTTCAATCGTGTCTTTGGCGTTTTGGTTCATATGTGTGTATATATATATATATATATATAATCCAAGGAAACAATATTGATAAGCTACATGACGAATCAATGACCAAGTTGTATACATCGACAATGACTAAGTGAAGATGAAACCCAAGTATTAAAGCTTTGAGGACAAAGCTCTGAAGGAGAGGTTATGTTTATGAATTAATTCATAATAATTAGCTAAATAAATGAATATAAATATTAAAATAATTAAATATTATTTAGGTTAATTAGTCATTAAATTAAGCGAAAAGGCATGTCTAAAAGACATGCCCATTCACGAAAGATCACCTGCTGAGGTATAAAAGTAGGGTCCTCATTGTACATTCAAATCATATTATACATTTTTATATAATATTAAATAGTTATTTTAAATCCCTGTGTGTATTTTTAACAATTAAATCTACAAGCTATCAGCATTTGTGTTTTAGCATAAGTTTTTATGCTACAGTGTCTTACATCCTTTTCTTGATGATTTCGTTATTGTCTACTTAGATGACATCTTAATTTTCAACAAGACTAGAGAAGAGCATGTCATGCATGTTAAGGAAGTACTTGATATTTTGAAGAAAAAATAGTTATTTCTTAAAAAGTCAAAGTGTGAATTTGGAAAGACTTCTTTGGTTTATTTGGGACACATAGTAGGAGGAGGTGCTTTGAGAATTGATCCTTCTAAGGTAGAAGCTATTGTGAATTGACCTACTCCCAAATCCATTACAGAGGTAAGAAGTTTTTTGGGTGCAACTCAGCATTGGAGGAAGTTTATTTCTAACTTCTCTACCATAGCAGCTCCTATGCATGCAATGAGAAGTGTGAAGCGTGCTTTCCAATGGGAAGGCAAGCAACAGAAAGCTTTCGAGTCTTTGAAAGAAAAGATAAGTTCAACTCCAGTTCTTGCATTACTGGACTTGAGACAACCATTCGAGATTCAAACCGATGCTAGTGATTACACCATGGGTGCAGTTCTCTTACAACATGGTAAGCCTATCGCATTTCATTCTAAGACATTTAATGGTGCTGTTGTGAATTATCCTACATATGATAAGGAGTTGTATGCGTTGGTACAAAGCGTCAAAAAGTGGAAACACTATTTAATGGGCAAAGAAACAGTTGTTCATACCGACCATCAGCCTTTACAGTACTTGCAGTCGCAAAGTAAATTGTAGCAGTCACGACATTTCAGATGGATGGGCTTCTTACAACAATTTCACTTGGTAATAAGGTACAAGAAAGGTATTTTCAATAAAGTTGCTGATATGCTTTCAAGGCCTATTATTAGTGCTACTACTTAAGAATGATTCTATTGTACATAAGAGCTACATAGAACAGTATGCATCAGATGTTGATTTTAAGGATGTGTATGGTAACTTGAGTAAAGGGAATCATGTTGAGGAGAATGATGATAATTTGCATAATAATTTGCTGTTTCATATGGGCAAGTTATGTATACCACAGGGAGAGAGACTAAGTATCATGAGAGAAGCTCATTCTTCTCTTATTGTTAGACATTTCGAGGTAAGCAAAATGGTGGCACATTTACAAAGGTATTGTTATTGGCTTTGCATGGTAGATAGTGTTTCATGTTTCATTAGAGGTTGTTCATTATGCGCTACAAGAAAGCTTAGCAATAGGAAGCTTGGATTATATACGCCATTTTCGGTACCTTCTAGACCATGGGAAAGTGTTTCTATGGATTTTGTGGGAGGTCTACCATTATCTAGAAAGTAGCAAGATTATCTTTATGTAGTAGTTGATAGATTCAACAAGATGTGTATTCTTATGCCACGTAAGAAAACTATAACTATTGAACAAACTACTGATTTATATTTTCAACATGTATGGGTTCATTATGGCTTGCCTACTTCTATTGTTAGTGACAGGGATTCCAGATTTGTTGGGAATTTTTGGTCCAATCTATGGAAGATGATGGACACCAAGTTGAAGAAGAGTACTACTTTCCATCTACAAACAGATGGCCAAACAGAGGTAGTGAATAGAACCATTGTACATCTTTTGAGAGGTTATTGCTGCAAGCATCCCAAGCTTTGGGATGAGCACTTGTATTACATTCAACATGCTTACAACCGGGCGAAGCACTCTTCTACAAATACTTCACCTTTTGAAGCTTGTTTTGGGTATTTGCCTAAGTCACCTTTAGATTTCATTCTTGAGAAGGATGTTGCCATTGATGGGCATGGTCACATTGACAAAGCTCGCATGTTCATTGAAAGAATTCAACTCATACATCAGCAAGTTCAAGAACAACTTGAAAAAAGTCAAGGTAAGTATAAAGAGACATGATAAACATAGAGTTGATCATAAGTTTCAAGAAGGAGATGAGGTATGGCTGCATATTAGTAAGGAAATAATTCAAGGAGAAGGTAAAGAGCTGAAGCCTATTTGTTATGGTCCATTCAAGATCCTTAAACGAGTTGGAAATAATGCTTTTCAATTAGATTTGCCTTCATATATGCAAATGTATTCCGTTGTGAATGTGGAAAACTTAAGTTTGTATGAACCCCCTTTAATTGTTCATCATGAAAGTGACATTCAGCTGCCATCCATAGATGATTTCTCACCAGAACTTTTGGATGAGCTGAAAGAGGATGCTATCCTTGACAGAAGGACACACACTTCGAGGAGGGGAAATGTTGATTATGTTCAGGTTGGTCTTAAAGGCAGCAAACCGAGTAAGGAAAAGTGGATGGAGGTGGAAAAGGTGAGGTACCTATACCCTCACCTTCCTAATAGGTAATTGAAGGCTTTTGGGGTCCAAAAGCTTCCCATTTGGGAGGTGTGATCAAATGATCATGTTCTAAGTGAAGAAAATGCTCAAAATTGGAACTGGTCAGAATTGGTTGAAACTAGAATGACCAGATAGATCTTGTCATCCTAATTCCAGCGCCATGAACGGTTCAAAAAACTAACACTGTATGGAGGAGTTATCACATTTTAAAAATGCCTAGTAAACTGCAAATTTTTGAATTTTGGAAAAATTAAAAAAAGAATATTTTGAGGAATATTCCCTAAAATATTCTCTAGAATATTCTGTTTGGTTGGACCAATGAGAGGCTGACATGTGGAAAGCTCAGAGGTTGCCACGTGGCCCTGAATTGGCATGTCAAAATTTTTTATGAGGTCAAGCAGGATCGAACTTGTGACCTCCCACGAGCAAGCACAAGATCTTAACCGTCTCAACTATGCATTAATTCTTAACAACTAACAGGTGAAAATGTTATTTGATTGTTAACAGTTTCAGTTTTGGGGTAGACTGCTGCAATTACCCAGCAACGGTCCTGTAGCCTGGTCACATGCCGCCGTCTCTACCAACAGTTATGCTAACAAACCCGCAACCGCCAACCTTATCTACCGCCCAGTCCACGTGGTCACATGCGCGCAGACTCCGCCGATAGTTACGATAAGCCTGACAGTCAAGTCTGACGGACTACCAAATTTGGCACTTTTGCCAATTTTAATGACCAGTTAACTCTAGTGAATACACTTTTGGTGGAGTTTCCTTAGGCCAACTTGGACAAAACTTCAGTTGGTCATAACTTTCAAGAGACAAAACCTTTTGGAGCAACTTATTTTTTTTTGATTTCGAGTATTATGAGCATTCTAGAGCCAATGGTATAGGTTTCAGAGTCAATAGAGCTGATCTTCAGGTACGTTTTTAGCAGATAAGCTTGGAGAGCCATCAGGGCCTAGGGAGTTTTGGAGTTGTATTGGGCTATGGTTAACCATTGGAGGTGAAACAAAAGACAATCTTTACTTGTTTTCTATGTTCTAAACTCATTTCCACAGCTTATTTTGCATGTTTATGCTTTCTTGTCACTATATAACCAATTTGAGCATCTAATAAGAGCAAGGACATGCCCATTTGGGGGCCTTGGACCTGGTAGATGTAGCCCAGGAGGGGTGAACTACCTCATTAGCTGTTGTGTTATATTATGTGATTTTATCTTACTGTGTTTTTCAGATTTAATATTCTAAACAGTAAAATGAAATAATACTCCTTTACACATAAGACTCAGAAACTTACCAAAAACACTTTGTTTCAATTGCAAGATATGAGTAATAGTTTGCACATATAATTTATGGAAATGAATACCTTGAACAACAAATACAAGTAGTTTCATTTTCAGATCAGTAGCTGCCACATCTCTTCTCAGAGATAAGCTACCATCGCTTGAGCTACTTTACTTCCATTTCTGTTTGTAAGCATATTTTAGTATTTTACATTAATGAAATGAAGTATTATTTCTGTTCCATCTCTATATTTATGGTTATCTCTGTAATTTGTTGTGCTCCCATTTAAATTTGGATCAGTGGTATTAGAGCGGTCTGCTTTTTCTCTGTTTTTCTTTGCATGTTCCCAACGAGGTTAGGATATAAGGAGTTAAGGCTTGAATTGGTCGAACCTTTGCAAGACTAGCCTTGCAAATCCCGACGGCCTCCCATGGCAGATGAAAAGAAAGATGAGAAGGCAGGAGATCCTGTCAAAATCTTTCTCGAAGAAGCCCTTGAGTGACAAAGGAACGTGATGATGGAAAACTTTGCCCAGATCCTTCAGCGACTACCTAGGGGCATGTTGTGGGCACCAACAACCCCCCTCCTTATTTAGTGTTAGTAATGACATTAAACAAGTGGGGACCCTTAGTAAAAAATTCAAAAAATTCTTTTTGTATTGTATTCCTTAAAAATATATCGCATCGCGAGAAGAGAGTAAAACATTTCTTTATGAACACAATGAATAATGCAAAAAAGCAACGCGAAATCCATCGCATCGCATACATCAAGAAGCACCCATAAATGAAGATCCTGATAATTCTCCGATGGCCGATATGCGACATCGCATATCGCAACATCGCATAAGCAGCACACAATAGTCTAACATGAAATGCGATCTTGCGATAATTGCAACGTTGCGATGATACTAGCTGCGATCTGTGAGATCGCGATCTTGATGAAAATGCGATAACGCGATAATGAAATACAAGTTGCGGGAACCGCCCATTGCAAATTTTCCTCGGCCCAACATTCAAGAAAAACTGTCCATAAACCAAAAAATTGGGCGCGCGCCTTAAACGAAATTAATGAACATACGCCAAAGTGTTAATGAAGGATAGTTTTATGTTTTACGAAGAGTAAGTTCACAATGAGTGACATTATTTTATGCATTCGTAGAGCTTAGAGCTTTCGTGACAATATTTATTGTTGTAACTCTTTTTCCTTTGCGTGAACTGCAGGAATGAAAAATAGGAAACATCTAAGGAAAAAGGGAAAGCATCAATACTCGGAGACAAAGAAGAGATCCCCTCATAAACGAATACCGCATGCAGCGGAACCACAGGTTCCTGAGCATTACTGAATAGATGCTGATATCAATAGGTGATCCAACACTCAGGGTAAAAAGCTCACAAAGAACAACATGTTTTACAAAATTTTGAAAAAGCTTACGCCTGGAAAAGGAAAAGGCGCTACAAACAAAAAACACACCACAAAGGCCCGGATCAAAGAAGCAAGTCATTCGCAAGTCCGAAAGCCAAGATAGCAAAAGCAAAAGCAATTTGAGGGAAATTTGAGATGTTACCAAGTGTATACGCAGTGAAATCACCTAGCAAGAGGATGATCCCCAAAAATATCTTCTAATTTACTAAAAAATAGTGCCAACACTTGCCATTCCTATTTGCTTGACTCAAACAAAAGCGGAAAGCAACCAGCCGACTCTTCTCAGGCAAATGTTGAATGCTCGCAACATCAAGGAGTAAATGCAGAGATAGTTAGGAATTAGATTCGATTTTTAGAAATAAGTTTTCTTAGAAAGAGGGTGGTCATTTAAAAAACCGTATCCTAAATTTGTGTAATCAGGTTATTTAGTTAACAGTGTTTAAACCCTTCTCATGCATTTAGAGAAGGGTCCAGAAATTTGTCAAAAACTTATTCTCAGAACATGCACTTTTGCACCCTCAGAGGAGGTTTTGATGAATGGAAGGATCGAGATTTATTGATGTTTGCATTTGATATTTGCTACTGATGTTGCACTTCTGTACTCTTAGTAGATATTAGAATAAGGAAAGATAAATCATGGTTGCTTGAAGCTTATGAGTAGGACCAATCATAAATGGTACTTTTATCTCTTGATCATTTCTGCTTATATTCTTAAAGCAATATACAGTTTTTAGTTGTTTATATGTTATTACATGAATGTTTGTGTTACCATTTGGCACTTTTGTATGGTGGAGCCATTTATTTATGTTTAATGTGTGAATAACTTATTATGCAATATGTTGTTCACAACTGTTTTGCTTAACTTTTTTATGCAAAGTGGTTCATCTTAACTGATTTGTATTCTTATAATTGCTGAATGATCTTTATTACCAACTATTATTTGAAATCTCTTTAGATCGCATAATAGAAGAATTACATCCCAGGTTAGCATAGATTAGATGTGTTGTTTTCATTAGATTACAATTGCATAGAGTTAGATTAAAGTAGCTCAGATATGAACTTTAGATCAGCAACATCCAATTCTACACACACACACCCTTAGATTGGGAAACTGGTCTCATTTCCCCAGTCGGACTCAACATACCAAACGAATAAGGAGCTATCAACCAAGGTCCAGACCAGGTGAGTATCCCCCTTGTTGTCGCCCCGATTTTCGGGGCTTCAACATATTTGGCACTAGAAGGAGGGCCTAACTATGAATGGCACCTAAATATAAATCTAAATATCATTCTGAGAGTAAATCGCCCTCATCATCTCCCCTGACTTCCCCAGTACGTTTAAATCCAGAATCAGAAGTCACTCAATTATCAAACGCTGCTACACCCCCTAATCTTTCAGACCAATCTATCATTAAAACCCCTGAAGTTGAATCTCTGATTCATAAACTTCAGGAATTTTTCATTTCTCCTCAGAGGTCTGATAAATCTCAAAGAAGTGTGACCTCGCAGTATAATCCTGCTCATCCCTTGACCAGGTTAAAGAGTGAAAAATTTGGCATTCATCCAACTGAGTTGCCTCTTCCCACCAGAAAAAGAGCCAGGAAATCACTGCTAGAGTCTGACAGTGAGACTCTTTCGTCTACATCATCCATTTCAACTACCTCACCGCGAAGTCAACCACCCACGCCTCCATTCCAAATCATCATCCATCTGTCTACCGGAACTCCCACAACCCATCTTCAATCATCTACGATCATAGTATCTTCATATTCCCAGCCATAGGGATCATCTTCTGCACTTTCCTCTACTAGCAGCTCAACGATGGCCCAATCTCCATGGAACAACCCCGGGGCAGTTTTAATGCCTGCGCCCGTGAGTCCAATACCGACCCATCCTGAGAAATGGCTGCCAAAATTCAATCCTGAAGCAGGCATGCTAGCAGAAGAACACATAAAAAATTTCATGCTTTCTATCAATCTCAACGGAGTTACTAATGAAGACGTTGTTGTTCGGCTTTTTCCCTATGCAATGCAAGGAACAACTGGGTCATGGTACTTTTCATTACCCTCCGGGTCTATCACAAGTTGGGATATCTTCCAAATTCAGTTCCTCACCAAGTTTGGTGATGACAGATCAACGGAAACGTTAATCAATGACCTATCCAATCTTAAAGCCAAAGCTATAGAACCTATCAAAGATTTCAATTTACGGTTCAATAAAATTCTCAACAAAATTCCTGCTGCTTCCCGACCCAGCGAAGAAGTATGATGTGAATGGTATATTACTCCTTTACCATCAAACGCAGCAATCTTCATGGACAGAGCAAATAAAACAACCTTAGTTGAAAACATGACAGAGGCGATAGCAGTAGAGAAATGCATAATAGCCCTGGAAAAAAGATCCGCGATAGAAGAACGCAAATCTAAAAAAGTCACCTTCAAAGAAGACTCCAAAAAGAAACAAGTGAAAGACCCTTTCGATTTGGAAGGATTGCAGAAAGTTTTAAAAATTATGTCTAATGAGATGGTTGACATAAAAAACAAGTAGCAGAAACTTCTTCAAAAAATCCCTATAGAGCTTTTAAAAGATGTCCTTCAACGGATATAAAACCACCCAATTCCATTTCAAATGCTGAATCCGAGGAAGAGGAAGAAGAAGAAGAAAGTGCCACTGAAGGGCAGACTGATGACGAAGAAGTTGTGGAATTACAAGGAATGTGGGATTTCATCCTCCCACAAGAAGAAGATCAAGAAGTATTTCCAGTTAGCACACGAAGCAAAAACCAGCTTGATCCTCCCCAAACTACCCCTAAGCAGAAGAGCGCAAGCCCTGCAATGAAAGATAAATTCGCGACAAAGAAAACAACCACTAAAGCGACTCAATCTAGCCCAGTCCAAGAAGATCAAACAACTCCGTCAAAAACATTGATAGTGTCGGATGAAATGGAGTACAATATTATAAATGACATGAGAAAGGCTAGGGCTAATATTACCCTTTACGAATTGAGCAAGTTGAAACATAAACAAAAGATAATGATGAAAGAATTTCATGCCGTGCCTATTGCATCTTTGCCTACCGCTGTACTCTCTCAAGATTCCCACAACATGGGAAGACCTCCAACCAACGCGATCAATAAGATTGACCCAAGTGACATCGCCTTAATTGGGGGAAGATCAAGATCTCACACTCCCCCGTTTCCCCTCACTTATGAAATTTTCAACAAAAACGTGCACAATTGTTTAATAGATTCTGGTGCTTCATCGAATATTTTGCCCAAATCAATATGTGCCAAGTTAAACATTCAACCAAGGAAATCCGCAGTGCGCATAGTTCAACTTGATCGATCTCAAGTCGAAGTGATCGGTGAACTTAATCAAGTAACCATAAGATTTTCATCCAATCCTAAGATATTCAGGTTATTGACATTCTAGTGGCTGATACCCCAGAATCCTATGGCCTAATTCTTAGCAGACATTGGTCCGAGAAACTCCATGGATACTTCGCAACCGACTGGTCGCATATGTGGCTACCCTACAATGGTAAACCAAATCAAATAAAGGTTGAATGATAATTACACCAAAATTACATAGTAACAGAATTGGAGGGAGAAAATGAAGCAATAGCATATAACAGCAGTATCATAGGAAATTACTCGGTAGATTCTTTTCTCGGCAATTTCAATGCTCATCCATCACCCTACCTAGAAAATTCAGTTTTGTCCCAAATCGAAAATTTTTCCCAAACTGATAGTTCAAAGTGTGTTAATTTTTTAGATAAACCTGTAAATACATCTTTGTTTTGGATATTATATTTTGATGGCTCTAAATCTAAAGAAGGAGTAGGAGCGAGATGCATTCTGATTAGTCCAGAAGGAAATAAGACCATGCTTACATGCAGACTCAAATTCGATTGCACAAACAATATAGCAGAATACGAGGCCTTGGTGCAAGGCCTGTACAAAGAAATCGGGTTGAATGTCAAGTATCTTCAAGTCTTCGGAGACTCTGAAATTGTCGTCAAACAAGTACGTAACACTATACATTGCTTTTCTGGTCATTTAAAGCACTATCAATCTTTAGTACAATATCTGATTGAGCATTTCATAGCATTTAATATTTCTTCAATCCCGAGACTCCAAAACGCAAGCGCAGACCTTTTGGCTAACATAGCCTCTAAGCTTATTCCCTCCGAAGATTTTACTCCAGATAGATTCTCAATAGAATTAATCTTTAGACCGTCCATCCCTGACAACGTTACAAATTGGAGAGTATTCAATGGGGATCCTGATATTGTAAATTTCCTCACTTCTCAAGGATCCTACTCTATTCAAATAATTGACGAAGACCATCACGATCAACAAATACAACCAAATAGCACTGATAATGCTATACCTAAATCGGTGGTTAAGTTAGAAGACTTATACGATTTGAAAATTCGGTTTAAAAGGTCTACCAATTCAAAGCTCTACAGTCCAACTCTGAACTACGAATTAGTAAACCTAGGGACCGATGATAAACCACAAAACGTTAACCTAGGCCTCGGCCTAGTCCCTAAAGAAAAACTAGCGTATATTCGTCTTTTGAGACAATATAAAAATGTTTTTGCCTGGAATTATGATGAACTAAAGACATACGACACTTCTATCATTCAGCATACTATTCCTATGATCAATAACAAAAAACCTGTCCAACAGAAACTGAGAAAAATCCACCCCAATTTAGAAAATCAGATAAAAACTGAGCTAAATAAGTTATTGAAAGCCAGAATAATTTTCCCCATCAGACATTCCAAATGGGTCTCCAATTTGGTACCCGTTAGAAAGAAAAACGGAGATATTAGTATCTGCATCGATTTTCGGAATCTTAACAAAGCCTGCCAAAAAGACAATTTTCCTCTTCCACCTATGGAACATATACTACAGGTAGTAGCAGGCTCAGAACTTATGTCTTTCTTAGATGGATTTTTAGGATATAACCAAGTGCTAGTACGTCTCGATGATCAGTTGAAAACCACATTCAAAACTAAATGGGGCACATATGCATATCGGAAAATGCCATTTGGGTTGATCAATGATGGCGCTACATTTCAAAGAGCTATGGACATCGCATTCAAGGGTTTAGTCAATAAGTTTGTAGTGATTTATTTGGATGATATAACAGTGTACTCCAAGAAGCGAAGCGATCATCTCAAAGATCTAAAACAAATCTTTCAATGATGTTTAAGGTATGGAATTTCACTTAACCCAAAGAAATATTTTTTTGCATTAAGTGAAGGAAAACTTCTAGGATTCATAGTGTCGAAATCTAGTATTCACATTGATCCCGACATAATCAAAGAAATTTCTGAAATATCCCTGCCTCATAATAAAAAAGCTATGCAATCTTTTCTTGGTCAAATCAATTTCGTAAAGAGATTCGTTCCAGATTTTTCACGAATTGTATCTCCTTTGCAAAACATGATTAAAAAGAATTCAAATTTTAAATGGGGTCAAGATGAACATGAAGCATTCAACCTGATCAAGCAAGCTATCATTAATGCTCCGTCTTTAGCAACCCCGAATTTTTCAGAATCTTTTACTTTATACACATTCGCCTCAGAGAAATCATATGCTGCGATTCTAACTCCAGCAAATCAAGAAAAAGCGGAAGCTCCAATTGCATTTTTTAGCTCAAATTTACAAGGTGATGAACTCAATTATTCTGACGTAGAGAAACAGGCTTATGCCATTTTCAAAGCGATCAAATATTTCAGACCTTTCTTACTTAAAACCCATACCAAGGTCATAGTATCGTTTCCAGCGGTAAGAAATCTTCTAGTACAAAAGGATGTGGGTGAGAAAAGAGCCAATTGGATCACTGCTTTGTAGGAGTACGACCTTGAAATCAAACCAACGAACATTATGAGAGGTCAAGGCTTCTGCAAAATGTTGGCTGGAGCATCGCAAATTTCTGAAAATTCATCTGAAGAGGTACAAGTGTGTGAGGTAAGCGTAAACGATGCAGAATCATTGTACGCTGACATCATTTATTTTCTTACGAACGGGTATGCTCCAACACACCTTGATCACACTAAGAAAAGAGCTCTAAGATTAAAAGCCAAACAATATCAGCTCATAAATGATATTCTTTTTAGAAAAAATTATGATTCTGTTCTTCTCAGATGTCTGGAAAAAACTGAAGCTGAAAAGGTTTTGCAGGAACTCCACGATGGACCAGCAGGCGAACACTACGCTGGAGATGCTACTGCACATAAAATCTTACGTGCAGGATATTACTGGCCTACGTTGTTCAAAGACTCACACAGTTATGTGAGGAAATGCCAAATCTGCCAAACTACTGTTGGGAGACAAAGGAAATCGTCCCTGCCACTACAGCCAGTAAACATCGAGAAACCGTTTGCTCAGTGGGGCTTGGACATAATAGGTGATATCGTTCCTCACTCTTCTAAGCAGCATAGATACATCCTCACGGAAACATATTATTTTACTAAGTGGGTAGAAGTAGTTCCTCTCAAGACAGCTAATTCTGAAAAATATTATTGAATTCATAGATCAATTTATAATCACTAGGTTTGGACTGCCATCAGCTTTAATGTTTGATAATGCATCATACTTTTCTGGAAATGCAATGACGGAATTTGCACTTAAAAGAGGGTTCAAACTAAAATATTCAGCGAATTACTATCCGCAAGGTAATGGGTTAGCTAAGTCAACAAACAAAAACTTAATCATGATTATTAAAAGAACAGTTGACCAAAACCAAAAGAATTGGCATAAAGCTTTGATAAATGCTCTATGGGCAGACAGAATAACAAAAAAAGCTTCGATCGGCACTTCTCCCTTTAATTTAGTTTATGGGAAAGAAGTGGTTCTTCCAACCCACTTAGTCATTCCCTCCTTGTCTTTAATACAATACATTGACAAAGTGCCTACTTCCTCCATACAACTAAGACAGATGGAAATAATTAAATTAGAAGAACAACGAGAACAAGCTAAGAAAACCCATGCTCATCATCAAGCACTAATAAAATCCTCTTTTGATTCAAACATAATGACCAGAAAAAAATTTCAAATGGGAGATTTAGTTTTAAAATGGGATAAGGCACGTGAAGGAAAAGGCAAACATACAAAATTTCAAAAGATGTGGCTTGGTCCTTTTCAGATTGTTGAAGTCATAGGTCCATCAACGTTTGTCTTACAAGATTTAGCACGTAGAAGGGATTCTCTGCCTGCTAATGGAAAAATCCTTAAAATATATTTTCCATAGAAGATTATTCTTCTATTTTTTAGAATAAGTTTTATTTTTCTTTTCTTTTTCATAATAAAACCAGTTGTGAATGGTTACTATAGGTATTCATGGAAAAGACACCGATTCTCTTTGAAGATTTTGAGCTTTCCTCTTGTATACATGAGAAAAAATTTTAAAGAACCTTATCTTTATTATTGACAGATATAGTTAAAAACTTTAGCCTAGATATGATACTGGTTTCAACTTCCAAAAAATTTTGACGAAAACAACCTTTGGCGAAGAAATTGTTTTATATCATCACAATGAAAGGTATCAATAGCAAAATAGGGATTCTCTGTAAAACAGCTCTTTTCAAACTCTATTATTGTCATCCAGAACTTTCTTAAGGAAAAAATGACTTCCTCCCTGCTAAAGAAAATCGCAGCATTCAGAGGAATAATCCATGGATACACTTTATCTTAAAGAATAAGAGGTCTCATCACGAGCCGGCTTATCATGATCACAAGTATTATAACTTGTTGACTTTGCCAATACTGTTCACCAAAATAGGACAATGACTCAAGATTGTTGAAATCAAAATACAAGGGGTCTCATCACGAGCCAGCTTGTTAAGCAAAAGTGTAAATCAAGTGAATGACTGTGTCATAATTTGGCTACCAAACAAAGACATTGTTCTTTAAGAATAAAAAAGAAAATCAAAGCAATAAGTATCAATATGGGTTTTTCTTTGAAAGTTGTAGATAACCTTAAGTAGGATAAAGGATCATTACTGGGTAACAGGTAACCCTGTTGAGGCTATGGATGCCTGCTGGCAGCAGAGGCTCTACCTACGACAAACGAGCATATTTTAAAGGCTGGCATACAGAGAAGACGTTATTTTATCCTTACAAGGCCAAGTAATGGCTGATGTAAATACAAGGACAAGTCTGAGGGAGTAAACAATTAGAATAAAAAGAGGTTGAAACAGGATATCATTGATAGAATAAAGCATAATGTACTCTATCTATCCATAACAAAGTTTAGATTTATGAAATTTTTTCTATTTTGAAAGTCAGTTTCAGTAGGGAAGCAGAGATAACTGGTTCTTCCAAGTGAATCGCCATTGTTGTGACCACCAACAACCCCCCTCCTTATTTAGTGTTAGCAATAACATTAAACAATGGGGACCCTTAGTAAAAATTCAAAAAAAAATTATTTTTGCATTGTACTCCTTAAAAATATATCGCATCGCGAGAATAGAGTAAAACATTTCTTTATGAACATAATAAATAATGCGAAAAAAAGCGACGCGAAATCCATCGCATCTCATACATCAAGAAGTGGCCATAAATGAAGATCTTGATAATTATCCAATGGCCGATATGCGACATCGCATAAGCAGCACACAATAGTTTAACATGAAATGTGATCTTGCGATAATTGCGACGCTGCGATGATACGAGTTGCGATCAGCGAGATCGCGATCTTGACGAAAATGCGCTAACGCGATAATGAAATACAAGTTGCGGGAACCGCCCATTGCAAATTTTCCTCGGCCCAACATTCAAATAAAAAAATTGTCCATAAACCAAAAAATTGGGCACGCGTCTTAAACGAAATTAATGAACATACGCCAAAGTGTTAATGAAGGACAGTTTTATGTTTTTTGAAGAGTCATTTCACAATGGGTGACATTATTTTATGCATCCATAGAGCTTAGAGCTTTCGCATCAATATTTATTGTTGGAACTCTTTTTCCTTTGTGTGAACTGCAGGAATGAAAAACAAGAAACATCTAAGGAAACAGGGAAAGCATCAATACTCAGAGACAGAGAAGAGATCCCCTCATAAACAAATACCGCATGCAACGGAACCACAGGTTCTAGAGCATTACTGAATAGATGCTGAAATCAATAGGCGATCCAACACTCAGGGTAAAAAAAGCTCACAAAGAACAGCATGTTTACAAAATTCTGAAAAAGCTTACGCCCAGAAAAGGAAAGGCGCTACAGACAAAAAACACACCACAAAGGCCCGGATCAAAGAAGCAAGTCATTCGCAAGTCCGGAAGCCAAGATAGCAAAAGCAAAAGAAAATTGAGAGAAATTTGGGATGTTACCAAGTATATATGCAGTGAAATCACCTGGCAAGAGGATGATCCCCAAAAATATCTTCTAATTTACTAAAAATAGTGCCAGCACTTGCCATTCCTATTTTCTTAACTCAAACAAAAGCGGAAAGCAACCAGCCGACTCTTCTCAGGAAAATGTTGAATGCTCGCAACATCAAGGAGTAAATGCAGAGATAGTTAGGAATTAGATTCGATTTTTAGAAATAAGTTTGCTTAGAAAGAGGGCGGTCATTTAAAAAAAACGTATCCTAAATTTGTGTAATTAGGTTATTTAGTTAACAGTATTTAAACCCTTCTCATGCATTTAGAGAAAGGGTCCAAGAAATGTCAAAACTTAATCCTCAGAACATGCACTTTTGCAACCCTCAGAGGAGGTTTGAATGAATGGAAGGATCTAGATTAATTGATGTTTGCATTTGATATCTGTCTGATGTTCACTCTGACTCTAGTAGATATTAGAACAAGGAGAGATAAATCATTGTTGCTTGAAGCTTATGAGTAGGACCAATCATAAATGGTACTTTTATCTCTTGACTATTTCTTCTTATATTCTTAAAGAAATATACAGTTTTTAGTTTCTTATATGTTATTACATGAATGTTGGTGTTACCATTTGGCACTTTTTTACAGTGGAGCCATTTATTTATGTTTAATGTGTGAATAACTTATTATGCGATATGCTGTTCACAACTGTTTTGCCTAACTTCTTATGCAAAGTGGTTCATCTTAACTGATTTCTATTCTTATAATTGCTTAATGATCTTTATTACCAGCTATTATTTGAAATCTCTTTAGATCGCTTAATAAAAGAATTACATCCCGGGTTAGCATAGATTAGATGTGTTGTTTTCATTAGATTACAATAGCATAGACTTAGATTAAAGTAGCTCAGTTATGAACTTTAGATCAGCAACATCCAATTCTACACACACACACCCTTAGATTGGGAAACTAGTCCCATTATCCCCAGTCGGACTCACCATACCAAACGGATAAGGAGCTGTCAACCAAGGTCCGGACCGGGTGAGTATCCCCCTTGTTGTCGACCCGATTTTCGGGGCTTCAACACCCCTGTCTCAAGTTTCAAAGACTCTAGATCCTCATCATTATTCGTTAGAACACTATCATCGTCAAATGTAAAATTTATGCTCTCCATTATCTATTTTAATCTTAGATTATAGCATTTATAGGACTTTGTTTTGCGTGAGTAACCAACAAAGATACGTTCATCAACACGCGATTCAAAATTGCCCAACTTTTAATCTTCTCTTTTGATATAACATTTGCTTCCAAAGATTTTCAAATATTTGACATTGGGCAATTTTCCTTTCCATAATTCATATGCGGTCTTATTGCAATTATTTCTAAGAATACTTCTATTGATAATGAAGATTGTCGTATCAATTGCTTGAACCCAGAATATTTCATCCAATTTTGAGTCCTTCAGCATTGTTCTACCCATTTCCTATACAATTTTGTTCTTTCTTTCAGCATCTCCATTTTATTGAGGTGTTCGTGCAGTTGAAAATTGTATTTTTATTCCATTATCATAGTATTGCTGAAATAATTTGGAAGTGAATTCTCCATCATTATCTAATCTTAGGCACTTTATTTTTAAATCAGTTTCATTTTCAACCAACTCCTTGTAGATCTTCATATTTTTTCTTTAGGAAACTGATGATTGTCATCCTGGTATAGTCATCTATCATTAACATGAAATATAATTCTCCATCTAAGCCTTTTGTTCCCATAGGACCACATAGGATCAGTATGTGTCAATTCCAATGGATGTGATGCAAAGTTTTCTTTTGTTTTAAATCCGCATTTTGTCTGTTTGCGATACTGACAGGCCTCACATAGTGTGTTGGAAGGTTTTTGAGATTTTTGGCATTTCTCATACTGCTTCCTTTCTTCTTATCCTGACAAGATTGTCAAAGTTTATGTGACCCATTCATTTGTGCCATAACTAGATTTCATCTTCTTTAGCTAGTAGACATGCTTTAGTTGCTTCATCTAGAACATATATGTCATTTGGAGCTCGAATTTTTGTAGCCACAATTTTCCCATATCTGCCTTTCCTAATTTCACATTTTGTGGAGTTGAATAGCATTGTGTGTCCTTGATCACACATTTGTCCAACACTTAGCAGATTGTGATTCTTCTTTTCAACTAATAGAACAGTCTTGGCTAGAGCATCTTTGCTTTCGAGACTAATGGTACCTGATCCTATAACATTTGAAGATCCATCATTTCCAAAAGACACGATTCAATCCTTCTTCTCTTTTAGAGATACAACTTTCTTTCTATCTCCAGTCATATGTGTTGAGAAAACGCTATCAACATATCACACATCTTTGTTTTTTTTAGCCTTGAGAGTGAGAGCACAATTATCAATGTTCTTCTTCTTCCATGTTCATTCGTTCTGTGGCTTCGAAGATTCCTCTGGAGGATTTTCACGTCTGCAATCTATGCCTATGTGTCCAAAGTTTCAACATTTGTAACATTCAATATTACTTCTTAAGTGTTCAAACCTATTGATGTTTCATTGAGCCCTAGGAGGTTCAAATTTGACAAATCTCCTACAATTGTATTGGTCCCTAGGGTACGTGCAACATTCTACAGCTTTATGACCAAAATTTCCACATGAATAACAATAGCCATGAAAAATATGTTGGTACCTGGATGGAAATATTCATCGGGGAATTGTCTTCCAAGGTTGTTCCTGCGAATCTTGTTCAATGAAGTCTACATGCCTGTCAGATCTCATAGGTTCATTGTATTTTTTTGTAGAAGGTCCTACTTCTTGTTCTTTGTAACCGAGGCCAGTTTTGTCATTGTAAGATTGTTGATTGTTGATTGTTGATTGTTGATGAGTTCTTCCAACACCCTTGAGATTTTGGCATAGATTTGGATAGTTTTTCCCTTCTTCACTTCCTTATGCAATGAGACTACATTGGCTTCTAATGCTTCCCTTTCTCGATTGCTTTGTTCCAACTTCTTTTGAAGTGACTCTTCAATACATTTGTGTTCTTCAACTTCAATTTTGAGACCTTAAACTTGTTCTTCAAGAGTACTGGAATAGATCTTCTCAGCCTTGAGATCTTTTATAAGCTTGATTTCCTCCTTAGAAAATTATTCTATGGTCAACCCTTCTTCTTCATTGTTTGATACCTCTTGTTTATTGTGCTTGGCCATAAACAATAATCTCTCATTGGCTTCTTCTTCATTGTCATTGTCTTCATCAGATGATGAGCTATCTTCTTTAGAGAGAAATTTCCTTTTGAATCCTTTCTTCTTTCCTTGCTTGTTGAATTTCTTAAATCCTTTCTTTCCTTTTGAGTTTC
Source organism: Pinus taeda (assembly GCA_000404065.3). NCBI lineage: Eukaryota > Viridiplantae > Streptophyta > Pinopsida > Pinales > Pinaceae > Pinus > Pinus taeda. The sequence continues at coordinate 117,691 of APFE030361419.1, forward strand.
CATCACTTCTGTTAAGACATTTTGCTGCAAAATGCCCAACCTCGCCACAACCGAAACATATCAATGGAAGTTTACCTTTGAATTTTCCCTTACCAATTTTTAGTTTTCTCGTAAAGCAAGCATATTCTCCATCTAAAAATCATTCTTCATCATCTTCCTTTTCTTCACACTTGCAGGTGCAGGTGCAGGTCTTTGCCTTTGAAGATTGTTTGTCCTTATTGGTTTTCTTAGATGCAACGAACACAGTTTCTAGATGTGAAGTACCCTCTTCTTCATCAAGTCTCATTTCATATGTTATGAGAACTCCATGTAAGTCCTCTTTGTGAGTTTGTCCAGATTTTCACTATATTCTAAGACCGGTACCTTTGGGTTGAATCTTCCTGGTAATGTTCTAAGAATATTTCATATAATAGTCTTCTCATCAGCAAGCTCTCCCAATCCTTCTAGAGTGTTGGTTATTTCATCAACGTGTTGGAAGTATGTAGTAATGTTGTCATCTTATTTCATTCTAAGTTGTTCAAATTTTTCTCTGTAGATTTGAAGCTTTGCTTCTTTGAGATTTGAGTCACCTGCATATATATTTTCAAGCTTGTCCTATACATTTTTGGCAGTTTTACAACCCGACACCTTATGATAAGCAGATTCAATAAGTCCATTGATAAGAATATTCTTTGATTTTGCATCATTTACCAAATTCTTCTTACCTTGTTCATCCACGGTTTGTGTAAAGCCATTTCGAATAGTGTCCCATACTTAGTAACCTTGTGCCAAGAGATAGACCTCCATTCTTCCTTTCCAGTGTACTTATTTTCATTGAATAGAGGTACACCATTCTTGGTATGCTCCATGATATCCTTCCAGTTGTTAAACTGTTATTGAAGGAACCAAGCTCCGATACCAATTGTTGGAAAATATTGGGGGGGGGGGGGGGGGGGGGGGGGGGGGGGGGGTTGAGGGGGTGAATCAGTATTCCTTAGAAATTAGCACTTTTAAATCTTTTCATAGCATTAGTTAATCTTTAATTATCATTAATGTTTATGCAGTAACAATAGTGAATAAAAGAACACAGGAGGCACAAAAATTTTAGGTGGACCCCCTCCAAGTCAAAAACCATCGAACACTTTTCAATAATTCTTTAATATTCAAATCCAATTGAAAAGAAAGCTCCAACTTACTAGAATATAGAAAAGCATTCTTCTCCAGCTCCCACTGGATGGATGCTCCAACGCCTAAGATTCTTTAGTAGTCAACTGAATGAATGCCCCAACACCCAATGTGCTACAACTCACCCTAGCACCACCCTACCACCCTGAAGTTTTCACAGGCTTGAACTTGTTAGTGACTTCATGCACCAGCGTAGCACAACCCTACCACCTTATAGAAGAATAAAAGAAGAATGGACTCCCGTACCAGGGAAAATGGTCCACTTTACAAAGATACAGAATGATGTAGAAGAAGACGACACACTAGACCATAACCCCAACTATGACACAACCACCTAATGATGATCCTAGAACTCTCGACACTTTCTCATTAATTCTTGGTATATAGACACTTGTACAACTTTTACAAAGATACTTTTACAATGACTCTATACAATGATACTTTTACAATGTGTGTGTGCAATGCTGCCCACTTGAAGACTTCATGTGGTGAACTTCTTGCTATTATTCTGCACCTTGATTGCTGCGCTTTTCATGCTACCCTTTCTTATTCTTTATAACATTAGATTATGCAAAGAGTCTTCTCTTGATGAATATATGATACCTTCAAAAATTCTTCAAGGAAATACCCATGACATGATAATAGTAAAACTTACCTCATCCTACAGAGCATATGGAAGTGTTAAACAAAAACATCAAATTAGAATAAAAAGAACCGAATGCAATTAAGAGATCAAAATGCACATACAGAAGATACTTACCTGTACATTACCTCTACTGCATCATTTTTCTACACCTTGCTCTTTGCTGCCCTAGAAAGTCTGGCCCTTTGCACCCCTCAACAACACTTTATCTAGTTTTTCTTGCCTTCTAGGAGCATGATATTTAATCTGATGTATCTCTGTGATTTTAGATCCCATACGTGTGATGTTTGGTCCTATAGAAGCCCTATGAGTCTTCTTTCCAATTCCACAAGTTTGACCCGATTTGGACTCTTCAAGACAAAGTGATGCGCAATCACTCACAATGACCTAATTATGAACTAGTTCAGTAGAGCAAATTTGTACGACATGCCACGTGTAATTTTTTCCTCCTTTGACTCTAAAATTGATAAGAAAAAATGATAGTCCATGCACTATCCACCACTTTTCAAAAAATTCCAATCCTCTTCTCAGAGAGAGAGTTATGACGATTTTCCCAAGGTCGCTTCTTTGAGATGAAATTCTACAGCCTACAAAAAGCCTAACTCCCATAGATCATATCTTCAAAAATATAGCAAACTAAGATCTCAAATGTAGTCATGATGTTCATTATGATTTCTAATCAAATGGGTTTTAATTTCAGAATCTAAAACTTTGCAGCAATGAAGTTATAGCGAAAATTCCACGATCACTACATTTGGAGGATATATGTGATTTCTTTTTATAGAGTTGAGAGGGGCTTCTATAGAGGATGTTGGAGGGATTTTAGGATCTTAGAAAATTATTAATTAATGACTATTCAATGACCAAAACCAATTATGAATTCCATTCCACAACCCCATAGGGTTCTAGCCCACTAACTGGGGTTACTAACTTCAAACATGAATATCTCTCAAACCATGAAGAATTACTTGCCATGCCATACATCAACGGAAACATCTCGACAAGTAGAATCTATATAGAAGATCCTTGACTAAAAAAAGAGTTAGTTGTCAAGTCAAAATTCCCTTGCAAGATCAAGGTATCCCCTGGTGCTGCTTGGGTTGACATGAATGACAACCTTAGATCATCTTTAGATCAACAATGCCAAGCTCCATAGTCTCTAATAGTGTGTGTGTGTTCCTTGGTGGTATCCGTCTAAAACCTGACCTTTGCCTACATAGCATCTAGGTACACTACTCAGGCTCCTTGATCCAGCTCATCTCAAAGCATGTGCATCATTGTCTTAAATGTGGCCAGACCAACAACATACTTGTGCATGATGTTTGCACTGATAGGTAAGTATGGGCTAGTGGTGGTGTGCATCAACTCATCAAAGTATGAGTCAAGCTCTAGTCGGACTTGCTTTTGGGTCTTCACCTAGGTGAGAATCCCAAGTGATGGGATCGCATGTGTGTGCACCACAACATCGATGCTCTTGAATATTCGTGCAGGGAAATCATGTATGATAGTGATGAGTTGTAGGAGGTCCTCATAGTTCTGGATCTGACTGACATGTGCTTTCAACTCGACCGAATTTTTCCTCATCATCTTTGGCAAGTGAAGTTGGGCTCTCTTGAACTTCATCATCCATGTTTGCATGTCATCAACAGTAGCATGTATGTTCGTCAAGATGCATGCTCTCCTAGCACATCATTTCTGCCATCTGTTGAGATGGACGACTACCTTGTGCACAGTACGAAACTTGGAGTACAATGCTCACATAACTGTCTCAAGGGACAATACTTCATCTAGTATTTCCCTCTTCAGTTCAGCTCAGGCAAACATTATCACCAAGTCTCCTCCCTTCTTGACCACCTACAGTTCCTTCGCCATTCGCTCATTCCCAGCTATAAGATAATGAACACTTGAGCTAGTGGCTTCACCATACACTCTCATTGCATTGGCCATGGTAGTTGGATGTTTGCACACATCAATAACAATCACTTGTTCTTCAACTCATGCAACGGATGTTTGATCCTTCAGAGTTGAAACTCTATGAGACTACACAACTCTATGTTGGGATTCATCGAACAAGATGTTGTGCATCTCTTCTTACAGCTGATCACCAAGGATCTTGGTGCCTCCTTGGTCATCCAAGACTTGCTCCTCTTATGGATGCATTAAAGCAGGTGAGTCGACCTCTTTGTGGTGAGGCATGAGGTCAGTGTCTTGTTCCAGAAACCGTTACTCCATGTTTGCATCCAACTCTTGAAGTGCATGTTATATCTCATGAGCAAAGTCTTGCCCCCACAATAGTTCACCTTGTTCACCTGATGCCAGCTATTTAGATGAATCAACTACTTGTATGAATGTTACTTCATCTATTTTCACATGATGCGTCCCCTATTATATATTTTGTTATTGCACTTCCCTCTTCTGTTGCCACAACCCTTGTTATTTTCGAAGTTTCTACCTCAACTCATGCAACTCCTTCTCTACTTCTTCCATTCTATTGTTATACCTCTACCTTCGCGCAATTCACTTGTTGCGTTGTAGCCTCTTTACCTCTATAACCATCGTTGCTTTCTCTACAAGTGGACCTCCTCGAAACTTTTAGCTTTGTTCCTTGTCCATGTGATCAACAATATTCCTCTTCCCTTTGTCGCGCAATGGTATGCTTGACTCCGTTGCCACTACTACTATTGGTGCTCTTTGTTATTTCGCTTCACACTACTTCACTAACCATTCCACAATGAATCTGACTAGTTCATTAGGTCTGGAGAAATTGTAGCAATGTCTCCATGGGTCCTCCTCATCCCAATGAAATGCCCTGTAGATCCACTTGAACTAAACTCTTGTGCAGTGATCCTTCATAATGCAATGTGGGTCATACGAATTGTAGCTTCGAAGGTTGAACAGGTATTTATTCGTCAATTTCACTTTGACATCTACTTGCTTGATACTCCGTGTTATCACTCAGGTTGTCCCTAGGCTCCTGTTTAGGGATATGGCCGAGGTAACCACAAACCAATCTTTGGATTGCAGGTTCTAGCCCACCTGCAATCAGAGAGGGCTCTCTCTTAATGATTCAACTTTGTTGATGATTTTGGGCTAGCTTTTGGCTCAGGGATTTTTTGTTTGTGTTTGGATGGAAGGTAGAAATCTCAAGCAAAGAGGCAAGGTAAGGTGTGATAAGTTTAAAACCATTGGGCATGGAGTCATGGATTAAGGCTTGCTATTGCATTTTCTTGGTCATAGGAGGATCAAGGAGCGAGATAGCCACACATGATACAATTATCAATCTATTGAAAGGATGGAATGAAGCTCAGAGATGAAAGGCAAAGGAGAATCATTTCATCATACTGAAAAAGAGGAGAAGTGGATGAATGGTTATCTAGGAGCAGCTAAGAATTCCTAAACTCTCATTCATATGTGAAAGAAACAGCGTAAACAAGATCATTTAAGTATACATGCTCATAACTATTTCTGATGAAAACATGAACAAATGCAGAAATTGAACTTAAGGTGTAGTTAAACAAATCTTAAGCTATTCTTGTTTTCTGCACTTTAGATGGCGGAACGGTGGTAAACAAACATGAAAATTAACAGAGTTGAGAAACACTTATTGAACCATGTAGAAGCACAGGAATTCCGTAATCACTCCTCGGCCCATCAAACACATCAAGCAGTTTCGAAATCCATGCTTTCAGCAGTCTTTGATTATAGAAAGTATGACAGTTACAGTGTGGGTCTCTGCTTGAAGAAAATGTCGAGAAAAATACTAAGCAATTTCCTCGACTCACTAAACAACCAACCAACCAACCCCTCACTACATCTTTCAGGGTGGTATATATAAGCAAAATATCATAAAGTCATTTATTACAATTGACCTAAAGAGGTTTGCTGGAAAAGCTCTTCTAAAACCTAAGTGTTGCTGGAATTAAATGCAGGTAAGTCCTTTGGGCTGCGCTAGAGGAAACTGAATCAAAAAAGACTGCAATGTGGCCCTTGGAGGCTCGATACGGTACTGCTGGAGTAACTATGCTTCGGGATCTATAGTTTTGTTCTGGTGCGAGTTAAATGTGCAATAATTATGATTTGAGGGTTTCTGAGTGGTTTCGCCCTCTTTCTCTGACTTTGCTGGAAGGTATTAAATGTTCTCCTGCTTTGGGTCGCTGCTTAAGATTTTCGCTGATACTCTTTGCCGGTACATTGATGGCTTCCGCCGCCTGCTAATACTCTTTGACATGCTTGTTCCCTGATGATTTGATCTGATACACTTTAATCTCTGTCATTGGTCCTTTGCTATCTTTAAATTTGGCACAATCGGGCGATTTCGGGCTTTTTCGGCGCAAAACGGACCAAGGAATCAAAAGATTCCCCAAATATTCCCCAAAACGGCCTATTTCCCGTAGCGATGTGCGATTAACGCTAATCGCACATCAAAAACTACCTCTGTTTCTTGTTTCGGAGCTCCGAAGTGCGATTTCTCTCCCTGCGCAAATTTTCGGTTTCTTGGCTGCTGACGTCAGCAGTGCGTCAGATGACATCAGCCTGCTGACGTTAGCGGTGGGTCCTGGTACTGATGTGACATGGTGGGTTGCTCATACTTGAAGGCGATGCGATGGACTTCTCCCGATGCGATCGCAATATCGCGTCGGCGGGGAACGGGAAGGTATTTTAGTTGGACATGCGACGCTTGCGACTACCAATCGCCGATATCGCAATATCGCGTCGGGTAACGACGGATGGGGCATCACTTATATGGTGAGAATATTGTGATCTTGTGATGCGAGCTAGCTTTCTAGGATCTGCGGAGTGTTAAGGAAGTCTGCAAGGGGTTTGTTGCGGTCGGAAGGAGTGAGTAAGTGAGTCAGAAAGGCATTTGAGGCTTCGGAAGGGGTCCGATAACCTAAAAAAGGGAGTTTATACTCTAGAAGGAGTCCATTATATTTGGAAGATGGTTTGAAGGGGCAGCATGAGGGTTCTTGCTAAGTTTCAGGTAAACTGAGCAATTCCCAGGGGTACTTATGGTTATTTTTCAACCAGGGGGAGGGATATTTACATAGGTGATGATTTACATAGTTTTAGTAGGGGGATGGGAAAATATAGGGAGTTAAATAATAATGTCAATAGTTAATATGGAGATGGTAAGAAAGAGCTAATTTTGGGAGAACTTAGGCTGTTACAAGGGGATAGAACCTTTTAGAGGGAGTATGGAACATCTTTGAGTAAAGCAGATCTTCACCCAAGCTAATGATATGAAAATGATGGAACTTAAGAGGTATCAAGCAGATCTTGACC
>APFE030361427.1:0-10581 GCA_000404065.3 Pinus taeda
AAACGACAATAGCTCTGATAAGTCATGTACTAGATAAATCATCACCAAGTAAGTCATACATCAAATGTTTCCATCATCAAAATCAAACCTAAGTAGTTTCACATGTTCAACCAAATGCATCAATATTACACAGTGTTCATAAATAAATAATACAGAACTGCAACATAAAACCTTAACATAGATAGTTGTCTACGTCAAAATGGGCACCATAAATTCTCATGTGACATCTTGGTGGAACCCCTCAATACCAATTAGAGTTGAAGATATTCAATTGTCCGTCATGGAAAATAGCATTTGAACCCGGATATGCTATAAGGTGGTACCAAAACCAAAATAATGGCAAGCAATGGATTAGTGCACTATCAATTCCACTAGAAGGTGCTAGTATAAGTTTTATGCATATAATTTCTTTAAAAAAATCTCACTCTTCCAATTTGATGGTTTTTTTTTTTTTTTTTCATCTTCGAAACCAATTAATTAATCGCGTAAAAGACTCAAAACTTCAGAAACTGTTTCCAGCACGATCTCATATGGGAGAAATGTCCTCTAAATGTCAAAGGTTCAAATTTATTATATATTTATTCATTATTTACTAGTACTAAGACAATTTCATGACATATAATGCAGCTCACAATATGACCTGTCAAATGAGAAATAATTAAACAAATGGAATAATTGCCTTATTCAAGTCTTCACCATCCCAACCTTTAATTGTGTTATCCTTACATCCAACCAATTCAATGTTTATCATATTATTTTTTTTTTTGCCATGCAGTTCAGTTAAAGTACATCATTCAATTCCTCAAAACATACTCTTTTTTTTTTTTTTTTATCTGTGAACATAATGGTGGATTTAATATAAAGAGTTATTGCTTTAAGTCTTTTGTGATCTAGAGTTTTCATTATTAGTAGTATAAATCTTTACTTTTCACCTTGTTGACTCCATTGTGAAAAGATACGAAATTGCAAATTTGAATTTTCACAATTGAGGTTTTATATGGACAAAAGATGGTCCCTTGGGATTTGCATGTGTTGTATCCCACTTTGGATACTAAGAATATTGTAAGATACCTCAAGCAAGCATCCTCCTAACTATGGTAAAGACTTTCCGAAATTTGGAGGAAACCCTTTTGATGTTGTTCCACATATCCTGGCATTTATGAAGCATATGTTAAAATTGAAGGAAAGACATGAAGATGTTGTGATAAAGTTATATGTGCTCTTTTTGGGACAATAGCATTGTGGTTCTCTTGAATACTCTTCTAGTCCAAAGATGGTCTATTCTCTCAAGACTCTGATGAAGAGCTTTCTCAGATTCTGTGGTCCAAAATCACAGGGTTTCAAAGGTACCTACCAGCACTTGTTGGTAGCCTCACAGCATGAAGGCCTTGTTGGTATTTTTTGATCCTCTTGAAAAACCTGATTGTGAGTGACATGAAGTTTTTGATGAAGTTTTAGGTGAGAATCTTGAGGATGGAAACAAAGAAGATGTGTTTTCAACATCATATTTCACATGCAAAGAAGACTCTGGCAACTCCAAATCTGAAAGAGAGCCTTGAGCTTCCCTCGAATCGGGATTGTGTACATGATCTGCTACCAGAATATCAACCCATTTTTATTTTTATCTGAGCTAAGCATGTTAGCAGTGATGCTCCTTCGACAGATTCCATGAATAGGTTACATAAGAAGGTACTGCTTTAAAACAGGGATTGAAAGTTTTATTGAAAATAACAAGGCCGTTGTGGAAGAAGATAATCGAGATACCACAATCCTACAGCAAGAAAAACCCCTGGTATTCATCAGAAATCAAGTGATGATAATGAAATAGTCATAAAAGAAGAAGCTTTCATGGCATCCTCTGAAGATGATGCAAGCATGGAAGAAGTTTCAATCTTTCAACCAATTTTCCAGATCTTATGATGAGTTTGCTGTCCAGGAAATTAAAAAAAAAATATGAGTATATTCCAGAGGAAGGATTGTGCTAAGATTTTGAAGGACAAAACAATGTATATCTGAGAAAAGAATACCACAATAATTCTGACACATGCATGCATCTGGATTGGTATCTTCGGTGAAGTAAAGGAAGATTATATATGGTCTACATTGATAAACTACCAATCTTTGATGACCCTCAAGAGATATGGGATGATCCTAATGACAAATATGATAAAAGCAACCTTATTTATGACATCTATAATGGTGAAAAGAATGAGCCAAATTCCACCAGAAATTTGCCTCATGAAGGTCCTTCCTTTTGATGATTTCCTTGAGGATGATAATCATAATGTTGAACTTCCATGCTGGACAGCATACAAGGAAAATAATCCCGGAAGTTGTGGATCTTATCTTCTACAAGGCAAAGACATTCAAATTTGTAAGATGCAGATAAGGGGTTGTGTGGACCTGACCAAGAAGAACATTTGGAGATTGATGATCACAATGAAATTCTCATACAGGACCACTTGGATCATTGTGAAGGAGAAAGTTCATGGCATTTGGAACCTATAACTTCTAGTAGTGCTTCCCCAACCAAGGATGTTGTAATGAATCTTGTGAGTATTTGGAAGCTGCCGTTAGTGAAAGATTAATTATGGAGCTTGGATTCTTGGTAGCTAGCTTACAAACTCTAAATAAGGAACAATGGAGGCACTCTTTGACCTGGTGTGACACCCCAACATTCAATTTTTTAACATGTAGGTCTGACAAGCCATGTTTGAATGTTGACAGGGCAGGCTGGGACATGAAGTATACTTTTTTTTCATTTTCTATGGATATCTCTCAAAGTCATTATGACCTTGGTAAACTGTTGGAGCTCCTTAATGTAAAGATTGGAACAACATTACAAGAGTTCTTACTGAACAACTTTCTCCATAGCAGTCTTCCCAAAATTGGGCTAAGGAGCCTTTCAACAACTCAAATGACCACAATCCTAAGCATTCTCTTGATAGAAAAGTGCCCATATTTGTGTGTAAGCTAACAGCTACAACATATAATCTTCCAAAATTTGACGTTGTCTTGCTCTACTTGATTGTGAAGAATAGTGGAAAGGGTCATTGCATCTTAGAGATGTTGAGGTGGTTTCATTGGATTATGGACTTCATGTTAGCAACCCCATGTTGAGCATAGTTTGTGAAGGCCATTTTTGTGGTGAGATGATGGGGCCCTCAAATGCCCAAGGAGGACACTTGTCCCCAAGTTGGGGATAGTTGTTACCTACCAATGTGGGGTAACTTTGGAAAAGAAAGGACTTCTACAACATGGTTGAAGAATAAAAGTGAAGAGGGAGAGACTTGACATTTGATCTTTCAGTGTCAAGTACTTCTTCCTTTCATCACTGTGAGCATGTCCATCATGAATTCAAGGACACGAGATTTTGATATCCTTTGTGACATGGAAAACAGGATTCCAAAAGCTAAGAGCGACATCCACTAGTTCTTGTAAATATGGGCAATGAAACAGGATTCTTTTTAGATATTTGAGCAAAGAATAAAACCTCTATAGAAGGGACTACATAAATCTGTGTGAATTCATTCCACAAGATAGAAAGGTCATTTGCTTGGACTAGTGGAAAGAACAGGAATTTGTTTTGTGTTGAGATCTTAATGCACAATACAAATGTCAGACGTGAAACAGTATTTACATTTATAAGTTGTTTGAATGCTGACCTTAGTCCTAGCGGTACATAACACACATTGACTTCATCACTATGTCCTAAATCTGTGAATTTGGATAGGGTTATCAATGTGTTGTCTGAGATAAGGATCAAACAATTTATTTTAACATTAGATGATTGAGTTTGAGCTGAAACTGTTACATTTGTGGTGTTTAGCATGACTTTTCTGGAATAGCCTTGGGATATTCTAGTCATTATATAGTAGTTCTGAAAGCATGCTACGAGTAACTGTGAGCAGATTATAGAAGAAGGGCACCTATGGCAGTTCATCCTATTGAAACAATAGACCCCTGTCCTCAAGTTCGACTGTGTAAATGATGAAATAGCGGAGAAATGCTCCCTTAGTGCTTCCTGATGTATACCAATTAATGAGCATTCAAGTGTTATTTCAAATATGAATCAAATTCGAAACAATGTCAAAATTTTCCAAATTTTCAAGAGAGCAGTGCTGTAAATGAAATTAAAGTTTAGATTCCAGCAACAATGGTCAAACTAGTGCAAATAAACACATTAATGATGTTTAGTTATGACAGAAGACACCAGCCCCCAAGCACAAGACTATGTATGTAAAACAATGCATCGCAATAACAATAAAATAGAAGATATATACTAGTTCCAGAACAAGAAAGTTGACATAACAATGATGCAATACACCCCAAAGTTTGATCATTCATACGGTAACAATTGAGTAGACATTGTCTTAGTGTCCCAATAAAATACCAATATTTGATGAGAATAATTTACATTTGAAACTGCACGTCAGGGGTAGCCCGAGTAGTTGGGACTAATGGTGTTAATGCCGCCCACCTCAGTTCGAATCCTAGCTAAACTGCCCAGTATGATTTGTAGGCTATTATATCAGGCCAAGGGGTTATAATGGCAATAGTACAATACAATCTCTGGGTGGCATGGATGATAGTGTGTTCTAGATACCAATATCTCCTTGTCCATGTATAATAAAAAAGGAAATTACATTTGTAGCCAGCGATGTATCAAACTCAACTACACATGCTTGAAAGTAATCCTTTGAAGATTTTGAGAGATATAAACACAACCATTATGTATTAAGTTGAACCAAGCCTGCTTGAAAGCATTCCCTCAGTGATTTCAATTATTATTAAAAAAATTTATGTCATCCTAAAGAATGGATGAATAAACTAGAAAGTGTTATTCACCATCCAAACAAAACCATTGGTATTGAAGAAAAGGAGATGGGGAAAATTGTAGAAGAGCAGAATGACATTTTCCTGATTTGCCATCAAAATTACAGCTAGAATATAGAATAGACTTAATTATTTAGTTAGATTTAAAGCCATTGGAATGAAGCATAAAAGGTTTTTTTTTTAGGATGACTCAGCACATGACTGAACTAATATATATTTATCTTCAGTCTGTCAAGCAGTGTGGCAAGTTGATGTGCTTGTCATGATAATGACAAAAGTTCAATACCCTTCAGCCATGCTTCCTGTAGTAATGCCATTCACAGAATCTTTTGAGATGTAAAGTCATGTTAATGTGACAAAACAAAAGTATCATGCTGAAGTGGAGGTGCTGTTTATTGTAGTCCTTATGCTAATGTGAATTTTGGAGGGAGTCCAGGCATAAGTCTTGGTTGGCTTCAATACTAACAATTGCCCATAGTGGTGCAATGGCACTCCGACAGAATGTGTAGTATTAATGTTGTAGCCTAAGTTGTGTTTCAGATATACAAGTGTAGCTGGAATATCTAATCAAACAGTTTGACAAGAGTATGATTGTATTTGTTTAGGATCTTGAGACTTGAACCTTCCGTGAATTTGAAAAGGAATGTATAATTCCTGAAAGCTGAATTGTGGCATTTCTACAAACTTCAAACCAGAAATGTAGCCTTACAACTCAGCAATAGAAGCCGAATTGGAAGTAAGTTCCAAGTTTAAAGCAGCATCTCTCTTGAATGATATTTGTTTTTGTCTTGGTTGAATCGATTTCCAGGGCTCTGAAGGATAACTATCGCACTAATTAGAGCCTTGCCAAACTTGTAATGTCAATTCAGTTTTCCAACAACTTTTGAATATTATTTGGCAGTTAAATAGTATGAATCAGGGAATTGTGAAAATAATGTCTGCAGGTGATCATTCTGAATATCCAGTCATCTCTTTGTTGCCCCTTTTTGAAATTTTGGCGAAAAGGGCACCTTTTTAGGGACAAATGGATCAATGAGTAGATATGCTGGAGTATGTAGGATGCGATTACAGTAGCATGCATCTTCTAATAGAAATGACGATGTCAATCAACTTCTCATGCTGGGATAATCCGTTCCCAGATAATGCTACAAGTTTGTTTATACAGTACAATATGTGTATGGCATCATCGCTACAGAACAATATATATGATCTTAAGACAGTATATATATATATACACATATGATAATTTATACATTGTCTTGATGTCTCCAAGGCATTATATGGTTGATCTCGACATCACTCCGTAATATGTCTCTGCACTACATGTATGATGGCCTCGTGGTATCATCTAAGGCATTACAATCGTATGGTATCATTCTAAAGTGTTATGGTATTTGAATTTTTCTTATCTCTCAAGGTATGATACATGGGCACAATCTGCAATCACCAATGGTACGGTTTGCAATACGCATGTTTCACTACAATATGTGATGGTTGATCTCTACACTTTTCATATATTTTCGGCATCCATGTCTCAGTAATTGGTAGAGTCTCGGGTACATCAATATGATGTATAGTTTACTCTACAATTCATAATTTGATTTCGATGCTCTGCTCTCTAGTATAAATCACTCTCTGGCAAGCCACTCACTGTGATGCTCGCTCTATGGCGTGGCTCAATAACATTGCTGCAACAACTCGATAAATGACAGCGTCATACTATCGCTTAAAAGGATCTAATCTCAAATCTCATTCTTTTAGAGATGTATCCATCAAATTCTGGGCAGTGATATTATAAGGAACATCTATAAAGAGTATCACTCTGAAGAATGCTGAATATTATCTATTTTAATCTGCACCTTATATCAGCGAGGAGACCAAGTCCTAGTCTTATGGCTTATATACTCACTCAATTCAAGTAGACTGTGCCATCCGTAAAGCCGACCTTGGGACAGTCCCTATGGCAGTGTGTCAAGTCGCTGACACTTATGTTGAAGAACTCTTCAAAGCCTTATCTATACATGTCAGAGCAGTCACATTGATAAGTCAATGATCTTCCTGGAAGCTTAAAGACTCAATACCCTAACAAGTCAGCTTGATTGTCATCAGATATTGGAGCTCCTTCATTTTAATGGGATTCACTCTTAAACTGTTAGAAGAAGATGTATAGCTCAATTTTCTCAATCCTCTGTCATAAAGAGCATTGAGCTACCGTTGTCTGAAGAAAGCCTAGAACAATGTATCATTACCCTGCTCACAGTATTGGACAGCAACATTGAAGCATCTAATCATTTAGACAAACTCTGTATTGAAAGTTATTGTGTTTGTTACACTAGAAAATGTTGGAGAGAGAGCTTCCATTCTATAAATATCTGGTTTAGTTCTGTTAGTGGTTTTCAAGTAGGTAACCCATCTGCAAAAGAGCTTTACTACTGAAAAGCTGCTATAGGTACCGTAAAATATACATAACCTTAATCTGGAGGAAAATAGTTTATTGAAAAACAGACTATAGGTGACCTGTTTACACCTGTTGAGATACCCGTGTTAGTGCAGACAAGGTGAAAACTTTGTGAATCAGAATGAGAGCAGAATTAAGAACCACAATGTATGAAAACCCTAAGTGAATCTTGTAAGATCCACGCTGTGTGGAAACCCTAGGTAATTCTGAGCATAAGAATTACACTTATGGACATACCTTAGAGCCTTTACGGATATCTAAATAATTTAAGAAATACTGCAAGGAAAGGAACCATCAATATAACCCGAGCATATGAAGAAAAAAAGAACTAGATGTAAATGAAAGACTGGAACCCTTTTTTTTTTTTTTTAGAAATTAAGGAGTAGACTGTTTTAAAAATAAGACTGGTGCTAACTTAGAAATTCAAGCAATTATGAGGCCTATTGCATGCACAAAACCAGCCATGTAAATTAGAGATTTTTTCCAAATAAGCTTGAATTGTGAGTGAATAACGAGCGCAAATAATGGTGCAAATACCAGACCTCTGTGCACCCTAATTGGATAGCCACGGACAGAGGCCCCCAGCAGAGAATAAGTCATAGAAATGAAAGTTATTTGAGAAATAAAACCCTCATACCAAATTGAAAAAGCTGACACTGTGTTCATGAATATAATTCTGGTTATTAACAATACTGTAAATGATAAAAGAATTACCCCTTCAACCCAAGGCTAAAACCCAGAATAACCCAAAGACTGTGATGCATACAGCTTATAACGAAAAACAGAACCATCACTTCCACCTAGAGTAGAACCACAATATGGAGAAGAAATCGAAACAAGCTAAATAATAACCCGTAGAGGAAATAATATCCATGGTCGCTTATTAGAATAGAGAAAAGAACAGCTGACCATAACTTAAATGTGAAAGTCAAACAACATATATACATACATATTCATGAGAAGAGACAAATGTTCAGATTTATACCACTTCAAAGCCGCAGTGTAATATAGAAGGAAGGATTAAATAGAAAAAAAAACATGGATTCGCTTCGTAAGCAATTAGATGCTTTAATGGGAACCAATGGCAATGGGGACGTAACAGAAATCAAACGCAACTATTATTATCGGGATGTTTGCCGTCTCTATTTAGCCGGACTTTGCCCTCACAACCTCTTTCAATTAACTAAAATGGATTTAGGTGCTTGCTCAAAAGTTCACTCCTTGCAACTACGAAAAGAATATGAAGGTGCAAAGACATAAGGTAAAGATAATTATGACAGGGAGCTAGAAGATGTTCTTGAAAGGCGTATTGGTGAGTGTGACAGGAAAATTACAAGAGCCCTAAGACCCCTAGAGGATGACGATGCTAAGGTTGAAACAACAATATCTGTATCTGCAGTTACACAGTCCCCTGAGGTGGAAGATTACACAAAACAAATAAAGGAGAAACTGAAAGAAACAGAATATCTAGACTTGGAAGGGAGAAGTGATGATAAGATAAGGATTATGGAGCTGGTTGAGGAATTGATAGGAAAACGAGCAGATAAACAAGCTATGCTGCTTTTGGAAGATTTTAATAAAGACAGAGCTTCGATGCCACAACCTCTCCAAACTCCTCCACGATTGGCTCCTTTGCCAATGCCAGGACCCACTGATGCACACACCCAGGAAATGATCATAGAGAGGCTTAAGAAGGTTGAAGAACATTTGCCTCAAATGGGAACAATCCATTCACAGACCCTAGAAGTTCTGGTCAGGCACAAAAATTTTTCTAGTAAAAAAAATTGCTGCGATAATTTGCTACGATAAAAATTTAAATATGGTTTTCAAAGGAGAAATATTTCTTCAAGAAACTATTAGCCATGAATAATTTTCAGTTTCATTCAAATCCCCCTTGAAGCAATACGAGATTTTTTTTTTTATTTTTTCTCAAGGTTTGGTTAACAAATAGAAGCATATTCTGAATTTGCTATTGATACTAAGAGGCACAATCCAATAGAAAGAATAAAGAATCATCTCAGTAATTTATGACATTGTGCTGTGAAGCATATGATATTAATATTTTCAGGATCAGACATACTGAAATCTAATGTGTTTTTTCTGTAGGTTGTATTCAAATTATTTTATTGAAAATATAAGTTCAACAATTTATGAATGAAATTGTGCATCTCATTCTGGATACATGCACATTCGTCAAAAGTTAACCGATCTTCGAGAAGAGAAAAATAAATTGCGAAACTTGATCGAGTTGCAGATGTTGAAAGACCGCACGATAGAACATCCAGCACGGACCGAGAAGGAGAAGTTGAAAAGGAAAGAGAGAGAGATCGTGACAGCAGACGCAGAGAAAGAGACCGTGATCATAGAAGCAAAGAAAGAGACCGTGATCGCAGAAGTAGAGAAATAGAACGCGGATATGATAGAGACCGTAACAGAGAACGAGATCACTCTAGGAGTCACAAGAGGTAATGTTGTTCACTAGTTGTGTGATTTGTGTACTGAGTACCTTTGAAATTTCCAGCAGTAGAGGGTGATTGGATTTGTAGTGTTTGTATACTCAGAGACTAAAAAAAAATAATCCTGGCCAAAGGAAATCCACATTATGTTTGTGGGGCTCGTGTTCTTGTCAAGCTTTACACAATCAAGGTGGAGCAAGAGTGCGGAAGACTATTCTATATATATAATATAATATATATATATATATATTATTTTTTTTTTTGGCTTGGCTTGGCTTCGGTTTTACCATTAATCCATCATACAAACCAGTAAGGTAAAAAATGGGTAAACTTTTCAATGATGACGCACCGACTGGGCATGTAATGTATGTTGGTGTAAAATTAGCAAGTGACAGGATCTCAATTGTTATTCTTTTAGAAAAAGAAGCCAAAATAAGGGTCCATAGGTCCTAGAGGTTGAACCTGGCTCTGGTACCATGTGTAAGAACCCGATTCCTATAATTAGAGCCTTATTCTATTATACACTAACAGATCTATTTTACTGTTGATTTGCAAGTAATAAAAGGAGCTTGCTGACCTTCTCACAAAATTTTAAACATTTAACATCTTATCATTTTATCATAAGAAACATAAATTAAGATGAGCATTCCATTGATATCAACTTAACAAGAGTAGTTCATGGAAAAATACCTGTTCCGGCGGTTGATCATGATACCTTTGTCATATAACTCCAGCTGAACGCTCCTTCTCACGGACCCAACCGAATTTACCTCCCAGCCAACTAGGAAACAAATTCCTAGCCCAGGAAACCTCCACAGGTTCCCTAGCCCT
>APFE030361430.1:10089-33616 GCA_000404065.3 Pinus taeda
GACCCCCGCGGGGGGGACAAGTCCCCCCCGCGTGGAGGGGGGTACAAAACTTCCTGGGGTATACATCCGGCTGAAACAAAGACCTCTGAACAATCATGCTCCATACCCAACATGTTTATCATAGTAGATTGCATTTTTAGGAATTTCAAATCTACATCACGCGGTGAACCATTAAAAGGCAAACTTTAAACAAGATCAACTCTAAAATAAATCTAAATGAACCTAACAATGCTTTGGAACCTAACGCAACACATCTAGAGGTCTAGGCTAGAGGCGTGTTCTGGCATCGTAAAAGCTAGTAACTATCATTTTCATCGAAGGTTGGGTGATTCCTCCTCCTTGATACGACAAGTGCTAGCACAGACTTGTGCTCCCCGTACCATCACGTATATATTGGGAGACCATAATAAGCTTATATCCTTTATCCATAGGAAGTCGTGTATGCTACCCTATCAATCGCAATGCACTGAACACAAAATTCGGGAAGATTGACTACCGTACATAAGTCCTTGGTAATTTCTCTTTAATTTATCACCAAGGTGTATATTGTAGTTTTGCAATTGGTTTGGTAATCCCTCTGTCTAGATTTTCTAGAGTAGTCACTTTCGTTCCTTTTCAACTCTTTAAAAGAAAAGGTCCATCTAAGCACTTGTCACTTCAGGCTCATTAAAAATCGAAGGGGACTATAGTCATCTTTAGCTTTTTCTCTACTCTTAAAAACTAAAAAAGCAAAGTTGTGTCGAAGCGTCAATAAAATTAATTGAATTTGGAATAACATCATTTTCCCCTTAATTTTGAGTTGATTAAGTAACCCGAAATTGTGGAAGAAAGTTAATCAAAACCCTGTCGTTCACGGAGACTAGCAAGTCAATCGTCTTTGACTCCAGAAATGAAGCCATTCCAGGCAAAACGGTCTTGTTTAACTAAGTCCAATTCATCTGGTTTATTTGAAACTTTTGTTTCAACATTGTCAGAGACTACAGTTACTCCAATCATTTCTAGTACATCTGCCTTTGGAGAATAAGTTCCGTAGTTACAAGAGGACATTAGAACTGATCCTAGTGTAACAGTAAACACTTCTATACCTGAAACAACTCTAGCTAGAGTTGATCTAGAGACTGGAGTTCACTTACCTGAACATCTGGAAGTTGAGTTCCAGAATTCAAAAGGTGTCACCCCTCCAGTATCTGTCACTATAAAAGCTATACCTTCTTTGGCTCCACAAATGTTTTATGGACCTGACGATCTACCTCTTCTTCTTGGTCTGATTGCTATAGAGGAGCTAGTTGAGGATCCTCCATCCAATATCCCATTACGTTTGGAAACTGGGATTCATTTGTATCCTTCTACTCCTGAGTTTGGTTCTTTTAATCATCCTTCACCACAAGTTCCTGTTGAATCACTAGGAAATCTTTTGGATAGAGTACACATGTCTGAGCAACCATCAACATCTAGGACTGTGTCATCTGATATAGCTATGGCAGAACTTCTTGCTTTCATTCCTACAATGTTTGTTCGTATACCATCTGTTCCAGCTAGTTATCAAAAACTAGCGAGAGCCCACTTAGAGGCTGCTTTAGCAACATGGTCTGCTCCTATTTATTCATCCGGAGTCACATCTGGTATTTCTTATGTTGAAACTTAGCAAATTGATCCTGCATGCCAATATCAATTTGGGCAAACCAGTCTTCAAAGATTGATATACCCTTTGAACACTGGACTGCCACCATATGGAGGGTTGTATGCTTTTTCATTATTCTCTCCTGGGGAAAAACCATATGAGAGTTTACAACAAAATTCAGGTCAAACTGGAATTACATCCAGTGGTTGGGTACCAATACTGCCATAGCAACCAAGGGTTGTATATTCAATGCAAACAATCCAACTTGTGTCGAATATTTCCACTACACCCGCTATTGTGACTATGTCGCAAGTACAAGCACTGCCTGTTGTGTCTCAACCTCAAGTCTCTCAGGTTGTAATACAATAGCCTCTTGTCTCTACGGCTCAATCGCAACCTCAGGTTAGTGTTTCCTTACCTAGAACGACTCAGGCTCAAACAGGTATTATCACGTCGCATCTTGGTCAATCTTCCAGTATTGGGCAACAGCAAATGGTCCAACAACCATGGATGGTACAATACCAACAACCACAATTCCAGCAAACCCAACCTCAGTTTGGGCTTGGTCAATATCAAACCTACTGAGGACCTGAGCAACAAGGATTTGTAGGTAATGGGGAGTGGCATTTTCAAAATGGTTATCAACAACCACACTATATGGGCTATGTCCAACAACCTTATCAAAGTTACCAGCATCAAATACATTATGTTGGTATGCAAAGACCTACTACTCAGGCGATACCATCTTATCTTGGGTATGCTTCACCTAACCTGAATCAGTAGTTGCCTTTCGTAGCAACTCTAGAATTACCAAATTTGAACCAGCTAACGAATTATCCGATTGCATACGCCCCTTGGTGGCAAGCAATTCCTCATTAACTTCCCTCCGATATTCCTAAATTCAATGGAAATCCAGGTGAAGATCCATCGAATCACGTAATGAATTTTCATTTGCGGTGCTCGTCTAACACCCTGAATGATGATTCGATTAGGCTTCAGCTTTTTCAAAGAACACTAATTGGTCCGGCAACGAAATGGTATATTGAATTGCCTAGAGCTTTGTTTGACAATTTCAGCACCCTTGCCACTACTTTTCTAACCCACTTTCAGTTACCCATTAGGTACGAAATGGGAACAGAACTCCTTACCAATTTTAAACAGACCATGGCCACTCACATATCTGATCATATTCATGAGTGGTGACGTCGTTATCAAATGGTAAAGACATATGTTCCCGATCAGCTTTTAGCTGAGTGGTTTATTAAGTCCTTATTGCCATCTATCACTAAGGACGTGGTGAAAGGAGGAGTTGTCACTGAAGAGCAATTCATTGTTCGTGCCCAATATTTAGACTTGATCTATACTTAGTCTGGTACACTCTACGACAAAATTCCTGACACTCCTAGACCAGAATTTTCTGTTCCACCTCCTCCTAAATCGAATAGGGATTCCCATGCCAGTGACAGCGTAATCGGTGCCTTAAGCACGCAAACCACAAAGACTTCATCTAGTAAAGCTCTTGCACAAATTGGTCAAAATGAAAATGGCAAACCTCTTGCCTCAGAGATTAATGCCGTGTCATCTGACAAGGGCAAGAATCCAAAGCAACCAGGGGGCAAGAAGAAAGGGAAAAATAATAAGAAGAAACAGGAGAATTCAACTCCTGAGAAATCTTCTGACAACCCTACTGGGCCAAAGAAATCTCCTCGTTTTCCATGTTACATATGTAACGAGGAGCATTAGACGAAAGATTGTCCACATCAAGTTAAGGTTGTGAAATTACTAAAGACTTCAAGTACCTCAGTAGTGTTGACTGATCCATTTCTGAACCCAGAAACTAATATATTTCCTATCAATCATGCTTCCACATCTCAAGTGCTTATGCTATCCATCTCAAAATAGAAAAATGATTCCTTGATATAGACAAGAACTAAAGATTATGGGAATCCGTCATCATCAAACAACTAGGCTACAGATCAACCTAGTGGTTCGACAACAACTTTGCCAGAAGTTGTTCCACCCATTATTCCTGAATTAACTATAAATCCGTCAAAAGGAGTTGTACATAAATCAACATTTAATCCTCGTGATCGAGCTGCAAAGAATTACAATATAGTGGAGGACGTGGCTGAATCGCCATATGCTATGTCAACTCTTGAAGTGTTGCAGAATTTCCCCTCCCAAAAGCAGGCTTTGTTATCAGTAATAGGTGGGATTAATCTAGCGGATTCCAATCTTGTGGCCTTTAACCATAAAGGATATACACCTCAGTTACCAACCCAAATCACTTTCCTTATATAGGTAAAATCCCTCAATAAAACTGTTCATCGAACAATAATTGACGAGGGGGCATCTACCTGTATTATGTCAATGAGTTGCTAGAAAAATCTTGGTTCACCACCCTTGTTGCAATCGTCAACGACATTAAAAGTGTTTGATGGAATAACATACACTCCATATGGGATTTTAAGTAACTTACAAGTTGAACTGGGGGGCAAGACAATAGAGATTGAAGTTGAGGTCATTGATGGAAACCTTGATTACAATATCTTACTAGAAATACCCTGGATCTATGCTATGGCAGCCGTTGTGTCAACATATTTTAGAAAGATTTCATTTCCCTTCCGAGGTGGAATCACAATCGTTGACCAACTAACCTTTTTTCCCAACAATTCACAAGCTACTAGAAGCATTCCATTGATCCATGGAAGTCCTCAATCACTTCAAAATGTTGGAGTAGGTATCCTAAAAGACCCTTCTTTAATGGGTCCTTTTTCCCTTCCACCTCCAACTGAATTTACGGAGGTGGCCACAGTGGAAACCTGTCATATGATCTCTTCTACATCATCTAAGATTAAGAAGAACTCTAACATTTTTGATAGTGTATCTCACTGCGAGGTGTTGCCCCCAAGCCCCATAGAATCTTTGTAGAAATCAAATTCTGGGCCTAGGCAACAAACCCAAATCATCACTCAACGAGTGTTTGGATAGATAGGTCTCTAGAGTGTGGTACCTCTTCCGATCCTTGGTCTCATACACATTCTACAGACGAAGGAATCCTCCAGTCAATGATGATAGGAGAGGTGCCGTGGGAAGATTTCCACCATCGTTCCCACCTTCAAGATAACAATGAAGATTATTCAAGTGACCTTAATCATCCTTCAGTTTTTTATTTTTTATTAAATACTATAAATACAGTGGATTCCGAGCAAAATCTATCCAATATTGAAGAAACTATCGCCATTAATATCTCGACCAAACCTAATGTTGTAGAGAATATTCACATTGGCAAATCTTGTTCTCCATCAGAACTGGAAATTTACTGCGCTCTCTTTCACGAATTCAGAGATGTCTTTGCATGGTCGTATGAAGAAATGCTAGGCATTGACTCGAGAATAATTGAACATGAAATCAAGATGTATCCAGATGTCAAACCAATATGACAATGGCTTCAACCTATCCATTCGAAGAAAGCCGTTGCCATTAAAGCAGAAGTTGAAAAACTTTTTCATGCTGGTTTGATTTACCCTGTTCCTCTCACTGATTGGGTATCGAATATTATTCCAGTAATGAAAAAAAAAGGAACAATTAGAGTGTGCATCAATTATAGGGATGTAAATCAAGCGTGTCCAAAGGACAACTATCCTACACCATTCATTGACGAGATAATTGATGAATGTGTCAGATGTGAAATCTTTTCATTTATGGATGGATTTTCTGGATACAATCAAATCAATATCCGCCCACAGGACCAGTCGAAGACTGCATTTATATGTTTGTGGGGCACATTTTCATATCGTAAATTACCTTTTGGTTTGAAGAACGCAGGGGAAACCTTTCAGAGGGCAATGAATTATGCCTTCCATGACATCAAGCACATCATTCAACCATATCTCGACGATCTACCTACTCATTCGCGAAACTGGACTGATCATCTGCAACATTTGAGAGCCATATTTCTACGTTGCCGCCACATATGACTCAATCCGCACAAGTGTGTGTTTTGTGTTGGTTCTGGTTGGTTATTTGGTTTCATAGTTTCTAAGGATGGAATTTCACTCAACCCATTTAAGGTTGAAGCAATCCTTAACATGCCTCCACCTTCAAATTTACTTCAGATTCAGAGACTCCAAGGGAAAGCTAACTTTCTAAGGAGGTTCATTCCACACTATGCTGAACTCGCTAAAGGTTATACACATCTTTTGAAAAAAGGAGTACCCTTCCACTAGGATCAGGTCATGAAAGCTTCCTTTGATGCTTTAAAAGATTCCCTAATAAAAGCATCATTAATGTACGCTCCTGACTATCAAAAAGACTTTAACCTGTATCTCGCCACTGCAGATACAACCATCGCCATGGTTTTAATGCAAGAAGTTAATGGAAGAAAACATCCTGTATATTATTTAAGTTGCAATCTTAATGATACAGAAAGAAAGTACTCTTATGTTGAAAATCTGGCTTTAGCAGCTGTTCAAGCAGTACAGAGATTTTGACACTATGTTCTCTTTTGCAAGACTACAATTGTGTCAAATTGCAACCCTATGACCTACATTCTGTCACATCAATTACTAGGGGGGAAATATTCCAAATGGATAGCCATTTTGCAAGAGTTTGATATGGAATTCACCAAATCCAAATAAAAAAAATCTCTAGTCTTTACAGAGTTACTTTGTGACTTTCCATCGTCATCCAACGAATTGACATCCAAAGCATCAATCATGGATGAGACTCTGTTTCTGATATCGTCAAGTGATCTGTGGTATGGGGATATACTGGTCTATCTCCAAACCCAAACTTTTAGGCCTAACACCCCTCGCTCTGAACAGTGGCGTGCTTGATACCAAGCCAAGGATTACCTTATTGTTGGTGATACACTTTACCATCGTGGTGTTGATACAATTCTACGAAGGTGCCTCACGCATGAGGAGGCTGAATTTTTTTTGAATGATTGTCATTCAGGTGCTTGTGGGGGGCATCTATCTAGTTATGCTACTGCACAAAAGATATTACAAGCTGATAACTTTTGGCCCACTATATTCAAATATTACATAATTGCAGTTAGAAGTTGCCATGCTTGTCAGATGTTTGATCGCAAAACTAGATTACCACCTACACCACTACATCCAGTAGTTGTTGTTGGGCCATTCACTAAATGGGGCATTGATTTCATGACATGTAACCCCGCCTCGGCTCGGGGGCATGGGTATGTTATAGTCATTGTCGACTATTTTACAAAATGGGCCGAGGCGATGCCTACATTAAACAACACCGGTGAAACGACTGCTCTTTTATTTTTTAACCATGTAGTTTCTAGATTTGGTGTACCACATGCTATAGTCACAAATCATGGGTCGCATTTTCGCAATCACATGATGATCAAATTGACTGCCAAATTAGGACTGTCCCACGATAGTTCTACTCCATATTATCCATAGGCTAATGGACAGGTTGAATCAATCAACAAAGTCCTTAAGCGCATGCTGCAGAGAACGATTGGAGTCCACAAATAGAATTGGCATTTAATCTTGTACTCGGCCTTATGGGCATATAGGACTTCGGTGAGAAATGTGACTAGATCCACGCCCTTTCAGTTGGTGTATGTTCTGGAAGTTGTCTTACCAATTCAGTGTGAAATCTCGTCCCTCAAGCTTGCAATTGATCTGCTTCCCGAAACTTTGGAAGAAGAGGCTCGTTTCTTGGAACTAATCCACTTGGATGAAACCCGTCATGACACCACACTAGCTAACGAAGCACATAAGAAACATGTCAAGGCACAATATGACAAAAATGTCAAGCAACGTGTCTTCTCAGAAGGTGACCTGGTCTTGCTTTACGATCAGGACTTGGACAAATTAGGAGTAGGTAAATTCGAACCATTATGGATGGGCCCCTACATTGTTAAATGAGTATTGACAAAAGGAGCCTACAAGCTGGTCGATTATGATGGGATTCCACTATCGCAGCTCCAAAACGGGTTTTATCTTAAACATTACTATGCTTGATTAAGTATAGTAAGCTTTGTATATATGTTTTTATTGCATTTTTCGTTTTCTTCTAGAGTTGTCATTTTGGTTAGGTAATCCACTTTGCATTTGTTGCAGATGTCAGACTTTTTGGAACCATTTGTTGGGTATGCCGAGTGATTGAGTAGGTTGAACGACCGACAAAAGAATCTGATGTGCTAAACTGTGAATTGAACATCTTTGACAACCAATTCAAGCATAATTTTGTCATTTCAAGCTTGTGTAAAAATGAAATTGACACCGAGCATAGTTCCCACATGGTTCAAGCTTGTTAAAAAATGAACCTACCAAGCATAGTTTCCCCCCATGGTTCAAGCTCATTAAAAAATGAACCCACCTTAGGTAATTAACCTTTGTGATTGCCATGCTATCAGCCTTTTAAGCCTTGATTGTGTACCTCCCATCACCTCCATTATTTTGGCCGATCATACGCTTCCACTAGGTTGTTTACCTGTTTGAGGAACAATCACGATGAGTGGTCTTGTTAGCCAGCCTCTTCACAGAATTCACCATGTTTCGAGAAGTTCCAAGATTACCCAGAACCAGTTGCTACCCCAGACACCACTCGTTCCTCAAAACGAGTCTCCTTTAAACCCTTTTCGGACTCGTTAAATATGAAAAGATTGTCGAGCAATTGGCCTTTCCAACTTGTTAAAGTCATTGGAAGTGCCATCCCTCTTGTATATTTTAATATTTTTCAGACCTGACAGATTATCTCACAAAAAATTTCATGCGCTTGTCTTTTTCAGCTCGTTAAAGTATCAGAAAAGTCATCCCTTTCGTATTATTTTATCCTTTTTTGAACTTCAGGGATTATGCTACGAAAAATAACTGTTGGAGTTTCCTTTTCGTCCCTTTTCAAACTCTCTAAACATGAAAGGACCGAGTTATCCTTGTCGTTAAACTCGTTAAAATAATAGTGAAAAACTTGTCCATTCTAGACAAGAGCGAGTTTCACTGTCGCTAGACTCATTAAAACATAGTGACAGGTTTGCCCGAAGGGAAAATTATAGAACAAGCATATGTTATCCTCCTCAAGCTTGCCAAAAATAAAGAGGTACTAGTTAGCAATGATTGGGGAAAAAGGGAAGAAAACTTGAAGAAATTTATGGTAGCAGGTCGCTCTTGAACATGACACTTTCACTCCATCACCATTATTGAGTCAGGTTGATCTCACCATTGGTCTTTCATACCATCCATCTTTTGGGGTTAACGCTACCAATCCATCTCAGTGTCACTGAAATGATCAAGAGAAGTCATCCAGTTGAGAAACCACTAACTCAATTAATGCCTCATCCACTGCAATAACTTCAACCTTCATTTTTCATGACCGCCATTCCTGAACCTTGTGTCGTCAAATCGTTTTCACCTCCAAAAATCATTTGCTTTGTTTCGTGTCTTATATGTGGGATACATCAAGGCCTTCCTATGACAAGTCACTTCTTTTTGACATCAACACATTATCCAATAAGTTCACTTAGAAACAACCCTTTCAATACTTTGAAGCTTGCATGCCTCAGTGGCAAGTTTCTCACTTCCGGCGATAGGTTGACATCAATGGCCTTCGACCAAAATATTATGTGTGGTGTTCAACATCGGATCATATACTCACACCACATGAATTGTACTGTAGTACCTTGAGGGTCATCATCATTATCGGTGATTCGTCTCGTGTCTGTTAACAACTCACATTATTGGCTGGTAATCAGGCGATGTCGTTCCATGTTCGACTTCAAAACATCTTTTCACATGGATCGACTTGTACAACGGGTGAAGATTGAATGAGTTTTGAAGACCCCAAATCTAGTTTCATCCATCTAGGCTACGATATATTTAGGGATATAAAGACATCAAATGTACACAGAAGCTACACAGATGGTCATCTAGACCAAGAATTATGACTCTACAACTGAAGAATCACCAGTCTGCATATGCGGACTAATATTTGTTCTATGTACATGAAATGAATTTATAAAGCTGAGCATTGGAATGCCTACCTAGATCATGAAAATTATATTATGATGACGTATTGTATTGTATCTTATATAGGTCACCTTCCAGTTCGAAACCTCAGATCCTCATGATAAAGCATTTCACCCGACATCAAGATTTATGACTTCATGCTTTAGGGGGAAACTGTTATAGACATATTTGGGCACTTCAACCCCAATCTTATATGTCGATAAACTAGGGCTCTTCAACCCTTAAAAGTGTTGTTTCATACCGTAAAAGATCATGGTCATCTGATTACATCATTCCCCAAAATTTCCACCTGAAAAACCATCCAGAATTGGCCTAAACTGGACCATACTGACTACTCCACTGTCAGGGTGTGATGCATACTAACTTCTACACTAGCCATGTGCAATGCATACTGATTTGGCCTTCTGTAGGGTGCGATGGGCGAGGATGGACAAATGTCCGAGACAGTTTGCTAAGTGGATGCTCAAGGAATCTTCTAGAAACTTCTCCTATGACACTTGCCTCTCTGAATTCACCCCGGGATGAGTAAGAGATCCAAGAAATCTCCAAGTGGAACCAAATGCAACAAGTGGAATGACACTAATCAAAACCCCAGAGATGACTCACACCCTTGCACACATCTATAAATGGATCCCTCATCTAAGAGATCTAGGAGGCTAGAATATGGTGAATTGCAAGGAAGTGCTGATAGTTTGTGTTTGAGATAAGAGCATTGTATTTTTGGTGTGATCTTTCTATTTCATGAGTTGAAGAGGGTTTGATGCTGGATCAGACAACTGGGTTGTAATTCTCCCTTCTATTTAATAAAGTTCTTCAAGTTTCCTTCCATATAATTTTGCACTTGTGAATGTTATTATTTGTGAATGCCAATGTATGTTCATTATACATCTAATTTTGTAGTGTTTATGTTACAATAGATCAAGATGCTTTTATGGTTCTTTGCTACTATGTTTCTATAGGTACTCTTGAAGCGGGATAAGTACAGAGACGAGTTGTGATCTTTGTCAAGGGGGATAAAGATCGAGCAAAGGATTAAGCGGAAGTTCCAGGTTGGTCCTCTCATCCTTCTCTTATCTATTGTGCATAGAAGAAATCATTGAATTACTTTGAACTATTGTTTCTAAGGTAGCTACCAAACCTAGAGGGCTAGTCGATCTAAAAGACACTAGTTTTCCCAGAAATAGTGAGGGTTTTCCTGCTAGCCACTGAGTGCATGTTATACTGATGTCTCTGGAGGACATGGAATACATCACTTGTAGGAAACTGAGAAAGAGTCGTAAAAATATTCACTCATAATTAAAAGAAGAGGAAGACATATGGGATATGAATGAACAATGTGAGGAAAGCACTATGAATATTCTAAATGACCTTGTAGGGGGGAAACAACAATTGGTTTAACTTATCATCCAACTTATAACAAATAATAAAGGGAACCAAAACAATGCCAGAAACAATTGTATGAGAGGGTCAAATGGTAACAATGGGAACCATGTTAAAGGGAAACACACATATACCAATTTAGAATAACCCTCAGATAGTGAGTAGAGTAACTCCTAAACCTATCTTACCTTGGTTCTTGGAAGAACAACTAGGAGGAAATGAAGGACAACGATGACAAGGTGAAGTTATTTCTAATTATTAGAGGGAGTAAGAATATATTGGAGAAGAATTTCATGCATACATGTCCTTATAAGATTTTGTACCTTTAAATACAGGAACAAACAAAGAGAGAATAATTGGGATTCTTAGAATTTTGATCTTCCATAGAAATTGGGGAAATTTTCCATTCCTTCTTTTGATGGTTCATCAAAATGCACTGCCAAAGTGTGGGTTCAAAAGTTGGACACATATTTCCGACTCAAACCTATGGTGGAGACAGAGGTCACCAAATTGGCTACACTACATTTGTATGGAGAAGCTCATAAGTGGTGGTACGATCTAGGAGGATCCTAAAAGGCCAATTTT
This sequence comes from Pinus taeda, assembly GCA_000404065.3. Classification (NCBI taxonomy): domain Eukaryota; kingdom Viridiplantae; phylum Streptophyta; class Pinopsida; order Pinales; family Pinaceae; genus Pinus; species Pinus taeda. The sequence goes on from APFE030361430.1 coordinate 21,682, forward strand.
TCAAATTCCTTGAAACAAAGTGAAACAAGTCTCAAATCGAAGAGCTCATCATTCTGAATCCAACAGCGTAAACGGAACCTCAATCCAACATTGTATGAATAAGTTATGGCTCACTGAAGTTTTTTGGAAACAGTTAAAATATTTACAGGCAAGACCCACAGGTGACACTTGGCATGGTAACGTTAGCAGTATGGTTGTTGATGTTAGTCATACGGATGATGTTTTCAGTAGGGTGATGTGGACATATGGATGAAGGAGAGCCAATCAGGTGATGACATGTGGCAAGTGAAGTCAGTAGCCTAATCAGTCGTACAGACCGATCAGAGCATGCCACATGATGCCCAGTCAACATTGTTAATTTTCCTTAAAGAGGAGACATTTTGGACCTTTGCAGAAGTCAACGGTGATGAATTTGTTGCCTGGTTACTTTTTCTAGTGAACCCTAAAAGTTTAGCAAGAAACTAGGCCGGTTGGTCTATATTATATTAAATTCTATATAATAAAAAATGGTCGGTGGCCGGCGGGCAGTCAATCCCCACTAGTCAATCCGGCCAACGACCACCATATATATATATATATATATATATATATATATATATATATATATATATATAAATATATATATATAATATATATATATATTATTGTTTTAACTGGTGGCAGGTGTTGAACCTGCTTGGCGACTCTGTTAGTCGGTCCCCATTTCAAATCAAACAACGACCAAATGACTCCAAAATGTGCACAAGTGGGGTTTGACCCCAAGTCACCCGAAACCTAATCTAGGCTCCTACCGTTGGGCCATGGGTGGTGGCCTTTGATAGGTCTGCCCACCCAATCGAATAGGTTGTGTGGAGGCACGAGAACTATAACTTGGCGTGGGACCCTGCATCCACCAAGACCAAGGCAATGAGAATATTCTTGGCATATTCTAGGAATATTCTTATATGGGAATGTTTCAAGGAAGCTAAATATTCCCTAGATCTCCAGAGGTCACCAACACAAAACAAGGCCAACTTTATAGTCATTTTTCATGATTTTTCACCAGGACTCCAACTGTGCAATCTATTTCTTCAGCAAAGGTCTACATTTTTAGGCCATCCACGAAATTGGAGGTATAAGGTGTCATTTTGTAATTACATGTAATTTTATTTCGTTTCCAATTAATGAAAGAGACCTCCCCACATTGACTAGGGCCCGAAGATGCACCCCACACTGGGTGAACTTTGTTATCAACATGTTTGTGTGCCTTTGATCTTATGGTTTATTTTGATTTCCACTTCTTTTATGTTTATGCTTCACTTGGTTACATGCTCTTTTAAATGCAATTATGTATGCATCCTTGAAGTAAAATATTTGGATCAGGATGGGTACCAGAGCAGGTCTTCTTTATGCAAGTTGCATGAGTGAATGCTAACTAGGAACAAGCTCCAAAGAGGTGAAGGAAAACTCAAATCCTTTGATCCTGAAGCAAGGCATGCAACATGAAGATGGAACATGGAATATGAAGAAGCTTGATTAGAGGAAGAGAGAAATTATCGCAATATATTCTTCACCATGGCAGAGAAAGTAGATAAATTGTTTGCAAAGTATGAGAAGACAATGGAAAATCCTAAGAGGTAGAACCTGATGATTATGCCTCAGTAAATCGAGGAGAAGGAGGAGAGCCCCCTGAACCTCCCTTTCCATCCTCCAGTGAAATTTCTTCTTCTTCATCTTCTCATAATTCTAACAGGCATCATAGGAGTGCATCTAAAAAGCCATTTTTTAAGCTGGATGTAAAGTTTTATTTGCTCACATATAATGGAGAATGTAAGGTAGAAAAATTAAATAATTGGATCAGACATATCGATGTCTATTGTTGGATTCAGCATATCAAGGAAGATGAGGCCAAGATCCAATTAACATATCTTCGGCTGAGTGGCACCACTTTTGTCTAGTGGGAGAGAAAACTACAGAAAGGGAGTAGAAACTTGGGTAATATCCTTTATTCTTTGTCCAATTGTGTTTCTGCAATAAAATATCAATTCTATCCTTTAGGTTATCAACAAAAGTCTTTAATGGAATGGTAATACTTAAAACAAGGCAAGGGTCAAAATGTTCAAAGCTTCAGAAGTGTTTAGAAAACAAGATTTAAATTTGGGCATTCCACTTGATTCACCAAAAACTCTAACAAAGTATATTGGTACTTTACATAGTTACATCAAGCATTCTTTGTTGTTATTTGAGCCTACTACTATTAATGCATCTAGTGTGAAGGTCATTCACCTTGAAAGCGGGTGCAAGAATGACTGAGAGGATCATCCCAAGAAATCATCCTTCAAACTTCAAAATGGAAAGTTCAAAGGGAAAGGCAAGGGAAAGGACAAGAATTAAGCTATAACCAAGAAACAAGAAGGAGCAAATCCATCTTACATACATTGCAAGAAGGAAGGTCGTGATGATGAAATTTGTTGGAAGTTGCATCCAGAATTGAAACCAAAGGGATTTGGCGAAAAGGGCAAGAAAAATAAGGTGGCAATCATGCAGCAGTACCTTGGATCTGACTCCAGTGACAAGACATGGACCACAATAGTGGGCATACAAGGTAACCTTCCTCTTCATGCTAATGAAAATTCTGAATTGCATGCAAGTACAAGTTCTTCAAATGAGTCTCTTGTTAATGAATGAAAGAAGATTGAGTCGTTCCATATTAGAGTTGTGATGAAACACACTAAGGTGGAAACCTTGTTTGATATGGGCTCTCAAGTAAGCTTGATTTTAGAATCATTGGTTAAGAAATTAGGGTTGGAGACCAAGCCTCATCTAAAACCCTACCATCTTAGTTGGGTGTGTGACAAATAAAAATTACATGTAACCTAATAGTGTAGGGCTCGTTCTGTGATTGCATACAAACTAGTAGAAGAGGGTGACCTTAATGTTATACCTTTGGATATCTATGGCATTATATTGGGGAGTCCATATTTGTATGACAGGAAAACAATTTTCTTTCACTGTCAAAATAAGTATCATCTCACGAAATATGAGGTGGAATAAATTGTTAGGGCTCATCGTGCCAATATTAGTGCAAGTCTTATAAGTGTGGGTCAAATGAAGAGATTTATCAATTCTAGAAAAGGGTGCATGCTCATGGTTGCGAGAGAAAATGATGCGGAGACATCTTAAGCTTTCCAAGGTTGTGATCCCACTCATAAAAAAGAATTGTATAAAATTGTTTCTAACTATAATGGGGTTTTTCAGGAACCAAGTGGGTTTCCTTCCAAATGTGAGATCCAACATGAAATTCACTTGCAGCGAGATGCTCCTTTACCAAATATTGGTATGTATAGGTTGTCATCGATTGACATGGATGAGATAAAGAAATAAGTGTAAGAATTATTGAACCAATGAGTCATAAGGCCAAGTTCTTCTCCATGCAGCTCACCCATCATGTTGGTGCCAAAGAAGGATGGCACATGGAGGATATGCATGGAATACATGGCACTAAAAAAGATAACGGTGAAGAATTGATACCCTCCCCCTCGCATTGATGATCTATTAGACCAATTGAAAAATGTGGTCTATTTTAGAAAGCTATACTTGCGGAGTGTTATGCACCTATCTCACAAAATAGAAGAAGAGATAGATCAACGACTTCAAAATTAGTCTCTTTGAGGGGGAAACCTCCTTTAAATTACACACATGAATAATTCTTGGATGATACAAATGAAAAAACTTCCTTTCTATATATAAGAGTCTAAGGGGTCACAATATAATCTGAGCCAACATAACAATAATAATGTAAGGGCAAAACAATAACAATAGTGGGCTTCTACGGGCCACAATAATAACAATATGGAGACTACATGGGCACAAAAATAACAATAAAGGGGCTACACTAACAATAACAATGAGGGAATACAATAGTATTATAGGGACCTAACATGCCCCTCTCCTTCAAAAAAGTGTTCTCATCAACTCTTGAGTAGTTCTGGAAGCTTCTGTATAAAATTTTCATCCTCCCATGTGGAATCTTCAGTGGGTAAGTTCTTCCACTTGATGAGATACTCTAAAATTGATTGATTTCATAGTTATCAAGTTCTAGTTTTTGTGACTGCTTCAGGTTCCAATATGATTTTTTCTTCCTCGTCAAGTTCTGGGAATATTGTTTAAACTGGGAGCTTCTCATATATAACCTTATTTAATCATGAAACATGGAAAATGGGGTGCACTCAAGAAGATGCAGGAGGCTCCAATTTATATGCCATAGTACCAATCATTTGCAACACCTTGTAAGGACCATAATATTTTGGTGACAATGTATTATCCTTCTTAGCTTTCTTAAGGGAAATTTGTTTGTATGGTTGTAGCCTCAAAAATAACCAATCGCCTACATCAAAACTTCTTTCACTGCAATGTTGATATGCGTGTTATTTCATTCTATTATGCGCTAAAGTGTGCTTAACCTTTAAGAGTTGGAGAACTTGTTGTTGATGCTCGATGTGATAGCCCACTGCTTGAACCTTAGAATTTTATCTTAAAGATGATGTGATGGATGGTGGATGATATCCATAATGTGCCATAAATGGGGTCATTTTTTCTACAGTATGGAAGGAAGTGTTATACCACCATTCAACCAAAGGTAACCAGTTGACCCATTATGTCTGTTTATCAGATACAAATCAACAAATATATCCTCGTTCCAAAAATTTGTTCACTATCTTAGTTTTCCCATCAGATTGAGGATGATAAGATGAGTTATGAGATAATTGAGTACCCAGACAAGAAAATAATTTCATCAAAAAAATTCTAGTAAAAATGGGATCTCTGTCACTTACAACAATATTTTGGTTTCCATGTAGCTTTTGAATTGTTTCCATAAATGTAATAGAAACTATATTGCCTTTAAATGGATAAGATAATGCACAAAAGTGTGCATATTTGGTAAGTCTATCAGCTACCACCATGATGACACTCTTTCCTTTGGATTTGGATAAACTTGTGATAAAATCAATTGAAACCTCCTCCCATCATTGACTTGGAATAGATAAAAGTTGTAACAGACCCCCGGGGTATTAATTGTCTCAAATTTATTTTGTTGGAAAACCAAACATTCTGCCACAAACTTTTGAATATCAGATTTAAGGCCATCACAAAAAAAAAAAAAAAAAACTTGTGGTAAGTTTTTAAAAATCTCGAGTGCCCTCCTAAGGGAGAGGTGTGCAATTCCAGAAGAATCTTTTTTTTGAGTTGGGAATTATTACAAAGTTATAAGCGATCTTTTTACCATAGTGAATCATTTTTCAGCTAAATGTATCAGATGTACTGACATCTTCTTACAACTTTTGAATGAGTGCTCACACTTCTTCATCATTATTCCATTCATCCCTTACTTCGTTTATCCAATCTAGTTGGATAATAGAAATGGCACAAAGAAATTCTTCCACATCCTAATCCTTTCTTGAGAGTGCATCTGCAACAACATTTTGCTTCCCTTTTTTGTAGATGTTTTCAAAGTCATAACCCAACATCTTTGTGACCCATTTTTGTTGTTATTTTGAAGATAATATTTATTCTAAAATTATTTAAGACTATCATGCTCTGTTTTTACCTTGAAGTGTCTTCCCATTAGGTAAGGTCGTCATTTCTTAACTGCATGTAGTATTGCCAACATTTCCTTCTCATAAATAGATTTGTGTAAATACTTTCCTTTGATTTGACGACTTTCAAAATCAATGGGTATTCCTTCTTGCATTAAAACAACATCAATTCCATTTCTTGAGGCATGACATTCCATAATAAAAGTTTTTGTGAAGGCCTTAATTGCTTCTGGAGTCCAAGAAAATGCATATTTCTTCAGTGATGTTGTTAGAGGTGTTGTTATTCTCCCATAATTCTTAACAAACTTGCGATATTACCCTGTGAACTTGAGAAATCCTCGCAGATGCTTTATGGATGTGGGGATTTTTCATTCCTTAATGGCTTTAATTTTTTTAGGGTCTACCTTAACACCCTCATGAGATACAATATGACCCATTTTCCACCTCCTATACTCCAAAGAAACATTTGGAGGTTTTTGCATATAATTATTTCTCCTCCAATAGTTTGAGCACCCTGTCAACATGTTGAACATGTTCCTTCCAAGACATGATGTAGATTAGTATACCATCAAAAAATACTAACACAAATTTTCTGAGGAAGGGTTTGAAAACATAATTCATCGAACCTTGAAATCTAGAAGGTGCATTGGTGAGGCCAAAAGACATGACAAAAAATTTATAATGACCCTCATGAGTTCTAAATGTCGCTTTCAGAATGTTTTCAATCTTCATTCTTATTTGATGATATCCTGAACAAAAATCTAACTTGGTGAATTAAATTGCTCCATGTAATTCATCCAATAATTCATCAATGACAGGAATGGGAAATTTATATTTAATAGTGAGCTTGTACAGCTCCCTATAATCCTGACACATGTGCCATGATCCATCTTTCATGTGCACCAATACTATTGGATCAGAGAAAGAAATTTGACTAGGTTGAATTTTACCAACCTCTAGCATTTCTGCAACCATACAATCAATTTCACTCTTTCGGGCATAGGGATATATGTAGGGCCTGATGTTTGAAGGAACACTTCCTGGAATTAAATGAATAGCATGGTCATAATCATGAATAGGTGGGAGGCCTTTGGGAGTCTCAAATACATTGGAATGATTGTCCAATACTTTTTGGAGATCATGATAAATAAATGATTTCGATGTTTGAACCTCTAGTGAACATAATTGTGAAATTACGCCCCATTATTATTTTTTTAGAAGCTTTGTCATGCCATTATAGATAATTATATTTCTTGGTTTTTCTTGCAATACCCCTTAATTCAACTTCCTTTCCTTCCCAAAAAAATTCAAGAAAAGTTCTTGAAAAATGAAAGCTATCGTACCCAAAGATTGTAACCATTGGACTCCTAGTATAGCATCAACACCACCAATTGGAATGGAAAGCATTGGACTATTCAATACATATTCTCCCATGGATAAATTGATATTATGGCACTTTCTGGATAAATTAATAGTTCCTCCATTTCCAACCATAACTTTACACTCTAGTCTTGGATATAGGAAACAATTCAATTCCTTGACTATCTTACAATGAATAAAATTATGGGTACTACCCAAATCAATCAACACTATTACCCTTTTCTTACTGATATGTCCTTATATCTTGAGAGTTTGAGGAGTGGTAATTCCTACCAATGCATTACAAGATATGGTTGGATTCGTTCATTATTTCTCTAAGGTTGGTTCCTGGTGTATATCCTCTTCTTTTTACATTTCTTGTTCCTTTTCTTCCTCATCTTCACAATCTATGTAAACTAGTTTCTTCTCAACACATTTATGACCTTTAGTGTATTTGTTATCAAAACTATAGCAAATCCCTTTTGCTCTTTTTTCTTCCAATTGTTGTGGTGTCAACCTTGTAGGTTGTCAAAGGCTATGAGCAACAACACTTCCATCTTTATGGTTGAGTGGTAGGCTTCTTATTGCCATAATTTTGCTTTCAATTTTTCTTGCCAACCTAAATATCATCTCCAATTAATCGGGTTCCCAAAGTCTAACCTCATGTTGGATGTTATCCTTTAAAGTTCCTATGAAGACATCAATCCTATGCTCCTCTGGAATATCATTTACCCTTATATTCAATTTTTGGAAGTCCTCAATGTGCTCCACCTTTGAACCCTTTTGTTTTAGATTTATCAATTGGCTAAAGAATGTGTTGATTTTTGTATCCTCATAATGTGTTATCATTTCCTCCATAAAATTGACCAAGTGAAAATTTGTTTAAGAGAGCAAAGTCATTGATACTATACAAACTGATTTGGTTCTAAATATAAAGTTGCATGTGTACCTTTTGTGTGTTTTTCACATTATGGAGATCAAAATATTGCTCCATTTGTAGTATCCATGTTATGGGATCCTTGCCATCAAACTTCCTCATATCAATCTTTGGAATATGGTGGGTCTTCAAACCAACATTAGAGTCGACGAAATCATGATCGACATTTCTTTTGTTCTCATCAAGAATTTCCTCTACTACCTTTTCTCCGTTAGGAACCATTTTTTGTAGAAACTTTGTCAAGTCTTTCTTAAAATATTCCATGTTTCCTTTCAACTTTACTTCTATACAAATGATATTAGCTTCCATGCCATTCTTCAAACCATCCATCTTAGCTTATGTTACTTTTTGTGAGAGAAAAATGTGTTGCACCAGGTCTCATAATTTTGATATATCATGTTGCATTTCTTCCTCTTCTTCATGTGTTATAGTAGATATTTCAGGTTTATTACTAGGTGTTTCCATTTTTTTTCTTCAAGGCATCAATTAATGATAATTATGCTTCATTATGCCCTTTGTTTCACTTCAAACTAATTTTTCAAACAAAACTTATGCAAAATTTTAAAAAACTATACACCTTTTTGTATATTGAACTTGTTGTATATCTGTAATCTCGGATCTCCAAGGTCTGAAATTTCATCTTGTGGTATCCCTATGAGTCTTCTTTCCAACCTCACAAGTCGGACCAATATTGGAGTCTTCAAGAAAGAGTTATGCCCAATCTCCCACGATGGCATGATTATAGACTTGTTTAGTAGAGAAAACTTGTACGGAGTGCCACGTGTTATTGTTTTGACCTTCGACCCTAAAATTTCTACACAACAAACTACAGTCCATGTTTAGCCACTTTTTATAGAATTCAAATCCGATGCTTGAAACAAAAGTTATGATGATTTTCCCTAGGTCACCTATTTGAGATGGAATTTGGAGCCTTGCAAAAACCCTAAATTGCCCAGATCATATCTCCAAAAATATAGTGAACCAAGATCTGAAATTTGTACATGAAGTTCATCAATATTTTCAATCAACGTGGTAAAAATTTCATCTTTTGAAACCTCGTAGAAAAAATTTATATCGAAAATTCCAAGATGGCATGTTTGAAGAAGTGAAACACTAGAATCTCAAGCTCTAACACCAAATGTTATGCAACCATCTCACAAAATAGAAGAAGAGGTAGATCAACGACTTCAAAATTATCCTCTTTGAGGGGGAAACCTCCTTTACATTACACAAATGAACAATTCTTGGATGATTCAAAAGACAAAACCTCCTTTCTATATATGTGAGTTTAAGGCATCACAATATAATATGAGCCGACGTAACAATAATAATGTAAGGGCACAACAATAAAAATAGTGGGCTTCTATTGGGCACAATAATAACAATATGGGGAATGCATGGGCACAAAAATAAAAATAAGGAGCTACACTAACAATAACAATGAGGGAATACACTAGCATTATAGGGACCTAACACGCAGTGGCTACCATCAGGTCAGGATTGCAAAATAGGATGTATGGAAGACTGCATTCAAGACCAAATAGGGGTTATTTGAATGGTTGGTGATGCCATTTGGACTATACAATGCTTCGACCACATTCATGAGGGTGATGAATGACATTTTTAGACATTTTCTTGATGATTTTGTAGTTGTGTATCTTGATGACATTCATGTTTTCAATAAAAATTGGGAAGATTATGTGAGTCATGTAAAAAAGGTGCTTGATGTTTTGAAAAAAGAAAAATTGTATGTCAAAATGTCTAAGTGTGAGTTTGGTAAGACCTCTTTGGTTTACTTGGGTCACATTGTTGGAGGTGGAGTGTTAAAAATAGATCCTTTTAAAGTTTATGTGATTGTGAAGTGGCATAAACCCATCAATGTTAGAGAGGTTCGTAGCTTTTTGGGAGAAATATAATACTGGAGAAGTTTCATTGCCAACTTATCTATCATTTCATCCCCCTTGCATGCTTTGATGAGTATGAAGCAAACCTTTCAGTGGGGAGGAAAGCAGCAGAAAAAAATTTGATATGCTGAAAGAGAAGATTAGTACCGCACTGGTTTTGGCCTTACCTAACCTCCAACCGCCTTTGGAGATCAAGACAGGTACTAGTGGGTATGTCATGGGATCCATATTGATGTAGTAAAGGGAACTTGTATCTTACCATCCAAAGACATTCTCCCAAGTTGTCATGAACTATCCCACATATGACAAGGAGTTGTATGTCTTGGTCCAAAGTGTGAAGAAATGGAAGCATTATTTGTTTGGAAAGGAGACCATCATTCACCCAGATCACCAACCCTTGCAATACCTCCAATCGCAAACCAAGCTTCAACAAGCACGCCATTTCAGATGCATGGGGTTACTTCAGCAGATTCATTTGGTAATAAAGTGCAAAAAGGGCACTAGCAACAAAGTGGCAAATATGCTCTCTCTACCTCCTATTTCTACATCTATTGTTTTGTAAAATGCTTCTTTATCTTATTAAAATTATGTTGAATAGTATGTTAAGGAGATTTATGAAAAGCTGACTCATGGATTGCATGTAGACAATTACCATCTGCAGGGAAAATTGGTGTACCATTTTTATAGACATATTTGGGCACTGCAACCCCAATCACATATGTCCATAAACCAAGGGCTTCTGAGTCCCTAAAATTTTTGTTTCATGCCCTAAAGGAACAAGGTCAGCTGATTACATCATCTCCCAGAAGTTCTCCACAGAAAACTGCTCAGAACTGGTCAAAACTGGACCATACAGATTGCTCAGTGTATATGGTGTAATGCATCTCACTTGCTCAGTGCAAAAAGTGCGATGCATACTGAAAAGCCCTTTTGTAGGGTGTGATGGGTGAGAGTAGACAAATGGCAGAGACAGTTTGCAAGGTGGATGATCATGGAATCTTCCAGAAACTTCTCCTGTGACACTTGCCTCTCTGAATTCGCCCAGGGATGAGTAAGAGATCATCAATCTCCAAGTGGAATCAAGGACTATAGAGAGAGGACACTAATCAAAATCCAAAAAGCTGACTCACCCCCCTGCAATCATCTATATATGGATCCCTCATCCTAGAGATCCAGAGGCTGGAATCTTTTATCTTGTAAGGAAGTGTTGTTGGTTTCCTAGTGGAATATCATAGTGTTGGGTGATCTAAGCTTTTCATGAGGTGAAGAAGGGCTTTCATGCTGGGAGGATGACACTGGGTTAGATCAATGGATTGTAATCCTCTCTTCTAATCTCTATATCAATAAAGCTATTCAAGTTTTCCTCCACATTATTGTATGTTTGCTAATATATGCATTTGTGTGGTCAATATATATATCTGGTCCAATATTGTTTACGATTGTAGATCTCTACACTTTGAAGGTATTATATTGCTTTCATTTTACATGTACTCTTTGAAGCGGAGTGGTCAAGGGAGGAGCGACAAAGATCTGTCAAAGGGGAGAAGGAACAAGCAGAGAACCAAGCGAAAGATCGAGGTTGGTATTCTTTGCTCCTCTCATATCTACTTCTCGTAAAGGAAAGTGAAAGTAACTTTAATCTGTTTGTTTCTAAGATAGCTACCCATCTTAGTGGGACTAGCAGCTATGCATAGACACTAGATTTCCTAATAAAAAAATGGCGACTCCACTAGGAATCGAGTAGTTTGTTTGCTTTATAAACTTATAGACGAAGCCTGAAGTCAAGCCAGCTAGCCTTCGAACTGCATTTGCTATGCAAGTGCAAAGTAGATCAATTTTTCTTCAATCTATCTCCATTTTTTGTTTATAAACTAAACAACTGATTTGCAAACATCCTAATTGCCCTGGTGGTGGCTCAAGTAGCCTCATTAGATCAGCCCCTATGATTTGCAATTACTTACTATCATTTGCTCGGCTTAAATCCCTGAACTGAGCTGCAAACTGTGACCAAGAACCCAGTTGAAGTCTCATCCCTGGACCATCGCACCTTCTCCTCTTGGGAATCTGGATGCATCGCACCTCCCGTGTGCAGTAGGTGAGATGCATCGCACTTTCCCTGTGTTACAGGTGCGATGATCAGATAAGACCTCTTCTGCTTC